>KZ308224.1:1221125-1300116 GCA_000376725.2 Ladona fulva
TGGATACAGTAACGTCCAGTGACCTTCAAAACCTCCAAATTAAGACTGCCGTAAGAGTTGAGTGCCCATGCTAAATGTTTATTTACTCTATCACTGAGTATATGGATGAAACAAGGGACACAGCCATGTAACGATTCACCTTTTTGGATGTTTCCTCAAGAAATGTCTACTAAATAAAAGTTTAAAAAGATTTTTGTATCAAACTTTCTTTTGGAAGATTTAAGGAATAAAGATTAAGGTAAATATCGACTGTGACGGAAAAATGCATCAAATACCTCTGGTTGACGGTTTTATTCATGCAAATACTCACCTAGTATTTTTCGCCTAAAGAAATTGAAACATGCACACTTCAATCTATTGATTTGTTTCCTTTTCTGCTGTCTCGTTCCTTTCAAAAATCGGAGTTGTAGAAGCACTCCGCCCTCCCTTTTCTTAGATTATGTTCAAATAAACAGAGATAAGAAGGGCCCGCGAATTATCTTTAGTGATTTTAAAAATGTGTACAGTTCATCTAGTCTAAAGAAATTTCGTAGTTCATTGGAAATTAAGAATAAATATCAAATTCAGAGCTTTTGCTCAGTAAAAAAGGCAAGACTTCAAGTATCAACATTAGAAATACACCTTCAACAGTTCAGCTCTTAATAAAATTGATCGATCAACTAAGACTATCGTGGCATATGTTTCACTCATCTACAGTTTTTATTACGCTATCAACCAAAGGGTCTTGCAAAAGTCAACCACCAATAGCCTTGCGCCTTCTAACTCCACTCTTGAGTAGTATATCAGTATGGAGCAATTGTCCTCACAATATGAAGGGGTTTCCATCAAAGGTCATATTTGTTTAAAATTGATCTCGAATCCTTTGACGATGGCTTACCTTATTAATTTATTAATCCATTACGGACACCACACGCGCGTCAAAATGGGCAAGCTCAACTGTAATGTCTCCGTTGCACGCGAATATCTGACGGTTAACAACTGAAGCGAAAATGAAAAGGTGGAGATGCGCCGAACGAGAATTAGGAACGGAGTCTCAAGCATATTAGAAGAAAAGGAAGGGCTTCAGGAGCTCATAGGCAAAAGTAAACAAAGAAAGCATTCGGTAGACCCCATATAAATTCAGTCATACTAGATAATGAATAAACAAAAAAGGATTTTACTGCTGTATTGAGTGATCAGTTCTTTTGATATTGGAAAACAATTATGATGGTACAACGATTAGAAAAACTGTGGATACAGAATTAACAGTTGGATTTAGTATGTGCTATATCTTTCATTTTAGTGGAAGAATTATCTTCGACTATTAACAAAAATAACAAAGGTCATGCTATTGTTATTTCTCCCTGAAATATTTAATTAAGAATGCAACTTACCATATTGCCTCTTAGAGCATATCCTATGTGTCTGAAAACGAAGAAAACATTGTAAAAATTCCTGGGGAGGTAAATGTAAATTGTAAATATAAGGAATAACATTTCTTAAAATATTTCTTTTCAAGCAAAGTCATTGAATTCCATGAGTTGTTGAGTCCAAGGAATCCTCGGTTGTTTGTTTCAAATAAAGAGTGCGAATATTTCACTGAAAGAATGTGTCACATGTGAATGTAACAATTCAATTGAACAGAGGATAATTGCAATATTTAAGGACTAGTGTTTAAATAGTATGTGCAGCATTTATCTTGCTAAAAATGTATGTAGTATGGCATATTTAACGCGAATGAGATAAATATTGCGAGATTAAATATAAATTTTATGAGGAAGGAAGCAATGTTTTGGGATATTTCTAATTATTACAATCTCTATTCAATTCAGTTGAAGAAAATGTTTTCATTTCCACGTTATCATTCTTGTTCTTGAAACATGTACTTGACATAAATGTTCAACTCAAAATGTTCGTGAAAGAAGCAAAAAATTTAACTTACTTATTTTTATTTCATATTACAAAGTTCTGTCAAAACTAAGAAGAGCATGTAAATGTAAGGGCCGTCCGTATCTCACACGAAATGTTTTCCTCTTAAAGAGAACGCTGAGAAATTCTACTATTCTATCCATCAGGTCAATTTTATCCCTCGCTTATAGAGAAAAATACATCTGAGTCCTACTGTTCGAGAGAAAAGTATACTTATATATTAATTAAAATTTTACTCTAGCGTAACAATTGTCAGGTGACATCTTTATTGTCAGAAATTAATATATAATAGTTTAACGTTAACTGAAGTAGTGAGACGCGCTCAGTTGTCGCAGGCGCTCAGTTGTCGCAGGCGCTCAGTTGTCACGCGCTCTCAGTTGTCGCGCGCTCAGTTGTCCGGCCACGGCTCGTCTGTTGCTACTCTTTACGCCTTTCCTGTAATCGTCTAGTGAATAAATGCTTGTGAGAGCACCGGAAAATAAATAAATATGCTAATAATTCAGGATACCTGCCTCGGAATGGAAACCCCAAATATTTTTTTCTAGATGATGCGAAGACTAGCTTTCCTTTGTATCGCGTCACAAAATCACAAACATAATTAGACACGACAGTGAAAAGATGTTCGTCAACAATAAACGAATCCACTTACAAAGAAGCCGCTTCTGACTCACAAAAATGTACACAACTCCACCTGTGGCATTATCCATAAGCTGATTTTACAGTTCTGTTCTGGGGAACCTTTGGACAGCATTCCGTTGAAACATTAGTATGGTTAAGACCAGTAAACTCTCACAGTTACATACCCTGGAAATGCAGCAACATGTTAGTTATAGTTTATTTTGGATTTATTTTCTATTTCCGTGGTCTTTGATAATAAATCTATCATGGACACCAGTTTTCGAGACAAAGAAAGTTAACTCGACGAAAAAATTATCTGGGATTAAGTCTGGGATGTATAAAAATTAACCTAAATGTATATATATTTAGATATTATTTTAGCTCATTTGAATTTTATGCTAGAAGATCTTTTAGGCTGGATACAGTAACGTCCAGTGACCTTCAAAACCTCCAAATTAAGACTGCCGTAAGAGTTGAGTGCCCATGCTAAATGTTTATTTACTCTATCACTGAGTATATGGATGAAACAAGGGACACAGCCATGTAACGATTCACCTTTTTGGATGTTTCCTCAAGAAATGTCTACTAAATAAAAGTTTAAAAAGATTTTTGTATCAAACTTTCTTTTGGAAGATTTAAGGAATAAAGATTAAGGTAAATATCGACTGTGACGGAAAAATGCATCAAATACCTCTGGTTGACGGTTTTATTCATGCAAATACTCACCTAGTATTTTTCGCCTAAAGAAATTGAAACATGCACACTTCAATCTATTGATTTGTTTCCTTTTCTGCTGTCTCGTTCCTTTCAAAAATCGGAGTTGTAGAAGCACTCCGCCCTCCCTTTTCTTAGATTATGTTCAAATAAACAGAGATAAGAAGGGCCCGCGAATTATCTTTAGTGATTTTAAAAATGTGTACAGTTCATCTAGTCTAAAGAAATTTCGTAGTTCATTGGAAATTAAGAATAAATATCAAATTCAGAGCTTTTGCTCAGTAAAAAAGGCAAGACTTCAAGTATCAACATTAGAAATACACCTTCAACAGTTCAGCTCTTAATAAAATTGATCGATCAACTAAGACTATCGTGGCATATGTTTCACTCATCTACAGTTTTTATTACGCTATCAACCAAAGGGTCTTGCAAAAGTCAACCACCAATAGCCTTGCGCCTTCTAACTCCACTCTTGAGTAGTATATCAGTATGGAGCAATTGTCCTCACAATATGAAGGGGTTTCCATCAAAGGTCATATTTGTTTAAAATTGATCTCGAATCCTTTGACGATGGCTTACCTTATTAATTTATTAATCCATTACGGACACCACACGCGCGTCAAAATGGGCAAGCTCAACTGTAATGTCTCCGTTGCACGCGAATATCTGACGGTTAACAACTGAAGCGAAAATGAAAAGGTGGAGATGCGCCGAACGAGAATTAGGAACGGAGTCTCAAGCATATTAGAAGAAAAGGAAGGGCTTCAGGAGCTCATAGGCAAAAGTAAACAAAGAAAGCATTCGGTAGACCCCATATAAATTCAGTCATACTAGATAATGAATAAACAAAAAAGGATTTTACTGCTGTATTGAGTGATCAGTTCTTTTGATATTGGAAAACAATTATGATGGTACAACGATTAGAAAAACTGTGGATACAGAATTAACAGTTGGATTTAGTATGTGCTATATCTTTCATTTTAGTGGAAGAATTATCTTCGACTATTAACAAAAATAACAAAGGTCATGCTATTGTTATTTCTCCCTGAAATATTTAATTAAGAATGCAACTTACCATATTGCCTCTTAGAGCATATCCTATGTGTCTGAAAACGAAGAAAACATTGTAAAAATTCCTGGGGAGGTAAATGTAAATTGTAAATATAAGGAATAACATTTCTTAAAATATTTCTTTTCAAGCAAAGTCATTGAATTCCATGAGTTGTTGAGTCCAAGGAATCCTCGGTTGTTTGTTTCAAATAAAGAGTGCGAATATTTCACTGAAAGAATGTGTCACATGTGAATGTAACAATTCAATTGAACAGAGGATAATTGCAATATTTAAGGACTAGTGTTTAAATAGTATGTGCAGCATTTATCTTGCTAAAAATGTATGTAGTATGGCATATTTAACGCGAATGAGATAAATATTGCGAGATTAAATATAAATTTTATGAGGAAGGAAGCAATGTTTTGGGATATTTCTAATTATTACAATCTCTATTCAATTCAGTTGAAGAAAATGTTTTCATTTCCACGTTATCATTCTTGTTCTTGAAACATGTACTTGACATAAATGTTCAACTCAAAATGTTCGTGAAAGAAGCAAAAAATTTAACTTACTTATTTTTATTTCATATTACAAAGTTCTGTCAAAACTAAGAAGAGCATGTAAATGTAAGGGCCGTCCGTATCTCACACGAAATGTTTTCCTCTTAAAGAGAACGCTGAGAAATTCTACTATTCTATCCATCAGGTCAATTTTATCCCTCGCTTATAGAGAAAAATACATCTGAGTCCTACTGTTCGAGAGAAAAGTATACTTATATATTAATTAAAATTTTACTCTAGCGTAACAATTGTCAGGTGACATCTTTAACCCGATAACATCAACTCTTAAAAATTAATATAATTGATAATCTAATAAATTGAAATATACTGTACACAAAATAATATATTTACTCATACGACCCTTGTATCGGTGTTGGGTTACAACACCACCAGGTACATAAGGTTTAGTTCAACAGCTTAAAGACCAAAAAAGCAAGGGAGGAAGGGGAAGCAGGTTACAAAGTAAGGGAGCTAGCTGCTATTCATAATAGGTATTTAAGCGGAGGGGAAGAGGGTAAAGAAGGGAAAAGGCTAGTAAACATTGTGGAAGGATGCTCGAAAAAAGGAATTCATTTGTAAGAACATTTTAATAATGGAAATGGTGGAGCATGTGAATTTATTCTAATAAACCTAAAATAAGCGATTTAGGACAGGAATGGATGATTAGAGGTGAAAAATCGGAATGGTGTTTCTTGTTAAACAAGTGTTCCGCAAAGTGTGATATATGAGGAGCATTATTTAGAACAGCACTATGGTGCTCATCGCATCTTGTAAAAATATTTCTCTTACTCTGGCCGATATAAATATATTCACAGTCGTTGCAACTGAACCAATTTTTTCCAGGTTTAAACAGCGAGTCAATTTTGTCTTTACTCCAAAGGTGAAACGGACATGAAAAAAGTTTGACGGAACCGGGAATCGTACCAAGGTCTCCCAATTGCCGGTTGGTTGCAGGTTTAAGACTTTTTTCATGTGCGTTTCTCCTTGGGAATTTCCCTTGGTGCACGCCTTATCGTGCCAACTTACCAAACCCTTTTACTTGTTTGTCATTAATATTGCAGAAGTAGGATCTACGTGTTCTACTGCTGTGGTAGGTAAGGCGAAATGCAGCTTTAAAAAATATATTATAATTATTGTAGGTTAAATCACAAATAAAATTTTATTTGCGCCATCACGGAGGGACTGAGTCAGTAGGACGAGTGAAAATAACTGCTCGCATGACAGATGATGTTCTAGTTGGAAATATTTTGTATATTATTTTCAACATTTCCAGATTATTTTATGAGTCCGTAATATTATTCTCATACTGATATATTCGAATTTATAATACAAACTGAATGAACATTCCATTTAGCAAGATGTACTACAGAGGCGGTGTGGCTGGGTGAACGACGAACAAGTTATACATTTATTTAGGTTACCGCTATTACGTTAACTCGCGAGGAATTGACAATTCTAAGACGATGATTCATTGCGCATATAATTATGGCAGTAAAATTCGAATCATAATAAATAGAAGGCGATCATATTTTACCCGGAAAGGGATCTTTGAATAATTTCTCTAAATTATTAGAACTTAAAATGACACACAGGAAAACGGGTAAGGGTGACTTTGCGCAAGATGGTGCGCACCCAGGAAAAATCCCAAGGAAGAATGGACTTGGAAAAAGTCTGACGGGACCGGGAATCGAACCCGGGTNTTGATTTAATTTATCAATTAATATGAAGAACTAAACCTTGGAAAGGAGAAAGACAGATTACTGCTATTATTATTAAATAAACGGACCTAGATAAAGGAAACCTTCAACAGGCATATTCAATCATTTTGAAATGCTACGGTAAAAAATACTGATGTCCGTGTTATGAAAAATGTTGATTTTGCAGCTAACCAAAATTTTATATTATTCTACGTTACGGGAGATAAATCAATTTTGGGTTAAATATATGCTTTATAGACTTAATTCGCTTATAACTTAGCGAAAAGCAATATTTTTCTCTAAATTGTCAATAATTATTTAGTTTTATCAAGACTCTTCAAGATCAACTTCCTCAGAAGAAGAATTTACTGCTTGATAAAGCATTTAAGACAGCACCGTCTTCTGATGAAGAGAATTTATGTTCAAAAAGAACTAACGACTCGGGTATCCGTCACGTAAACTATTAGTCTTAGATTTTTCTCAGGGAGAAATAACTTCGTACCAAGTTTCGTGATAAATGAAGACTTTTTGCTCCGACTGATGTAGGTAGAATAACATAAACGGACACGCGGGCATTTCCCGCAGCAAATAAAGATTTACTGACTGCGGTGGTGGAGTGGCTCGCATACTAGCGCTTCAACCCCAAGGTCCTGGGTTCCAGTTCCGGCTACTCGGATTTTTCTGCGTAGAGAATGTCCGTGTATGCTCGTCTGGGTTCCGCGACAACTGAGCGCGTGACAACTGAGCGCCTGCGACAACTGAGCGCGTGACAACTGAGCGCCTGCGACAACTGAGCGCGTCTCACAACTAAACTNAAAACGGGTAAGGGTGACTTTGCGCAAGATGGTGCGCACCCAGGAAAAATCCCAAGGAAGAATGGACTTGGAAAAAGTCTGACGGGACCGGGAATCTAACCCGGGTCTCCCAATTGCTGGTCGGGTGCTCTGTCCGTTGAGATATCCCGGCAGAACAGTTCTCCAAGCCATTTGGGAGACTTTGTGGGCAAGGACTTAGCGATTTCGTCCACATAGTGGCATCGTTCGCAGTCACGGCTTCATTGAAGAACCGGCCACACAAAGTGGTGGAAAGGATACCCCTTCAAATATGACACGTTCTATTTTAATTTAATGAATTATATGATTTCATTATAGTAAATTTATTCTAACACATTTCTCAATGAAATATTTATAACTCCAAATTCAATGTAGTAAAACTGATTTAGGCGTTACCTTTTGATTTTTATCCGTAGTAAGAAGAAGAAAATATTTGATTCAATTCCACGTTTAAGAAGCTTTATTGCGACATAAGTTTCGCCCCTTATCTTCAATTGTGACATTTTGAGACAAAGATTGATAATTCTGGAAAATCCTTAGTGTTAGTCCATAACGACTTATCTTTACATGAATAATTTACGAATATATCATTAACTAAGTATCAATAAAGTTTTTTTTAATTGTAATTGCTCCAAGTGTTTTCTTCTTTCCATTCAATATTAAAGTACTATCTTCCCATGAGCTAACCGTTCTTCTTCCTCAAGGCTACAAAAATATTAAAACATATCATAGTTTCAACATATATCAAAGCTTATTTTATTTTATAATCCTTATCGACTAGGTAATTATGTTAAATAGAAGCGCCCGGGACTTAATCCACTTTAAACATCTATATTCAGGAACGGTCGGGAACAGGATACATCTCAATTTGATACGACGGACCCTTTCATTGACTGCTTCGGCGAGGAAGGAATTGGAGAATTGAAACATTAAATAATCTTATCGGAGGCTCATGCTCTCTTGATTGTCACGCAACATTTACATGCGAGCCAAAGACTTGGCCTACTTCTTCTTGCGGCGCCTGCTATCCTAGCAACCGGGCGGCGTGGCATTAACAGCGGGTTGCGTGTGTGCAAGGGACGCTGGATGGGGAGGTGTTCTAACAGAGAGAGTGACGTAATAGTGGCAGCCCTGTAAGTGGAGCATGGACAAGAAGGCTGCAAGGGAGCAAGGTCAAGATGTACCACGGAAGGGAAGCTCAAATAAGATTGATTTGACCCGATAGACAAGCCACATTAATTATTAGACATCCCTCCTAATTAAGGAGGCTCATTACTTCGGCCTGCAATTTAGAGGAAGTGAAGGTCCTTATAAGAAGCGTTATAAAGCATGCCTACCTGAAGGAATAGTGGAGTTGGTTATTATTTATGGGAAGGGAATGAAAAGTGGGAAAGTATAAATGGCTAATTTAGGCTTACTAAGGTAATGCGTTTATCTAAGGAATGAAATATTCATTAGCCATGGAATCGAGGACGAAATACGGGGATTGAGTTATATCTTAGCGATCCAAAAATATATGTGGCTTCATCTTGGAAATTTATGGAAGTTATTCCGTGAGAATGGGTTTAACTCCCCTAATTAAGTGGAGATAAACAGACAAAAAAATAGAGAAATGAATAATACTCGAACCCAGGCAGTAAATAAATTAATTTCAAAACCCATTTTTGAGAAAAAACATTGTCTTTATTCTGTAAATCAATAAATCGCGATTCTGATTTAGACTTGTTCACGTATATTACGTTTTAGTTCGAGAGAAAAGTATACTTATATATTAATTAAAATTTTACTCTAGCGTAACAATTGTCAGGTGACATCTTTAACCCGATAACATCAACTCTTAAAAATTAATATAATTGATAATCTAATAAATTGAAATATACTGTACACAAAATAATATATTTACTCATACGACCCTTGTATCGGTGTTGGGTTACAACACCACCAGGTACATAAGGTTTAGTTCAACAGCTTAAAGACCAAAAAAGCAAGGGAGGAAGGNAAGTTAAACAGGAAACTATCCATATAGTTTTCTTTACATTATTTGTATCTGGGACGTCTTATCAGTCTTTATTGGCCACCACCATTTCATAAGAGGACTAAATAATAAGGAAATAAATATCGTATTCTTAGACATTTAGAAAAGTTCTTAAATTGATTATGGGAAAAAGGGAGAGAATGAGGTTTTAAGGTTTACATCAGAAACAAAGCTTCGAGTTTTAAGATAGATTTTCACGACGTCTCGGCTGTAAGTATTGGTTTTCGCTTTTATAGTCAACCAATTTTTATCGATATACCCCTTTATTTATCCGTGGAGAAGGTATCGGATACACCTTCATTAATTCATACATGTGCAGAATAGAAGATATCGGAATAGGAGCTAAGGTGGAGAAGAAGCAAATTTGCGCTTCAAATCGCGAGACGAATTATAGTAATATGGCACACAACTGTCTACTATTTTCAATATGCTTTGTTATAGTAAACATTTCAGGAGCCGGTTTGAGAAGAAGGTTATTTCAAACTGTTCGGTTTCTCAGTGTGAGTTCATGCACTTGGAAAATGTTTTGTAAACACATTTTATAAAGACTTACGTTCGACTATGATAAAAGAGGTACCGGGTTCGACTTCCGTTTGGGGCTAATCTTCGCTGTCGAAGGACTTTCGAAATACTACCAGATGGTGTAGAATCGGTAATGTAACGGAAGGGATAAAATGGGCATGCCTTTCTAATTCAGGATGATAAAAGGACCAAATTACACTTCAGAAATTCCACTTAGTTTTCAATGGTGTAAAAACTAAGTGAAACAGCTTTAACAGAAAAAGAAAGGATTGCAAGTCAAGACAAGGGGAGGGAGAATAAATGAGAGAGAGAGAGAGTGGAATATTGCGAGAGAATTGGGGAAAGGAAAATTGAGGAGAAAATTACTGTAAAAAATGCGACTCATGGCTCTTGGAAGATCGATTAGGTCGGTTTACGTTTACTCAAGTAAATACCTCCAAAATGAGACAAGCATTAAGATAAAACCAATTCCGTTTATATTATCTTATATTTCATCGTTATTTAATATTATCATTTACTCTGTTCTTGCTAACAAATACACTTACCGAAATCTCAGTTTTGTCTAAATACCTAATTAATTCTAATCTCAAAGGTTTGAAATATTTCGTTGATATACTCGAAATCTTTTAATGCTACAGAAGAAATTAGTAGCCTAAGAAATAACTCCACTGCGGAGGTCAGGACTGCAGAAGTAGCCATCCTAGCCGTACCCATCGATACTCTTCCCTTAACGCAGGGGTATGACAAAATACGGACGCAGGACCTCTTTCCTTATCTCCGTTTCCACTCGATAAAAAAGAAATCTCTCGGACCGAAAAGGAACCCCTGAGAGACGCGCTGTTGAAGACTTCATTGGATTTGCCTTGCGTTACCCCTTGTTTTGTAGACACAAAACGGAGGGTTAACTTGGATTCTAAGTTTGACGTTTCTTTAAGAGCAGATCCAAGGATTCTTAAATTTCAAATGACTTAAATAAGCTATTGCAAAGAATATAACGTTTAAAGTGAGGAAATCAAACGGACCTAGATCTTAAAAAATGGAGAATGAGCGCCATTTCCTGCAAAGTGATCAACTTGAATAGTTTGAAAGATTTAACTGTACTTAAGTACTTTTTGTAAACTTACCAATTCATAGAATGAAATCAAGCAACTTATTTCCAACATTATCTCGGATAATGAGGAATATTGTTTCGTATAGCGAAGAGTTCTTGATGTTTTCGAGATGGAATCACAACCATTTTCTCTGGAATCAAATCCATTTTATGGGAATACTTCTCTTTTATGTATGCTGTAAGTAGGATGCACAAGAAAACGATCGTTCATGTATGAAGTCCCTATCATGTAAATGGGAAAGATAATATGAGAAGCTATTGCGATATGAGTGATACTGAATGTCATTCATTCTGGTTATTTGTTGAATACAATGAAAAATATTACCCATTTGTGTTTCTCATTCAGCTGCATTGTCTAGGAGTTTTCCACCAACAATATTCTGGCTCATTCATTAAGGAAAGCTAGGGCATACTGCCTCACTCCTCATTCTGTCTAGTAAGCCTTATTTCATCTCCAGGTTATTTGGTAGCTAGTGGTGAGGGTTTGAGGTTCACACCTACCTGGTTACTTTACTAATGGAAAGACAAATCATTAGTTACCTCTGAACCGTTGAATGGCAATCATTATCATAGATTCCTCGTTTAATTATAATTTCCAGAATCCGTAGATCTCTAAAATTTTTTCCGAGTCTATGTTCCGCAAATACGGCACTTCACCACATTAATTGGCGCAGTCCTTCATTCAATGGAACCTCAACTCACATTCCATACATTTTAACCAAGTGGAAGTCAGTTTTTTGTACCGCGTCCACATGCCAGAGATTTAAAATTCCGCCTCGTAAGCGTAGCAAATGTAGCACTCCATTGTTGTTTCAAACTTTCTCTGTGGATGGCGCTGACCCACCTGGAGTGCAGTGCTTCGGCACGAGCGGCTTAATTTAGATTTGTGAGGTTTAATCTCTCCCACGAGAGGGCGGAGCGAGGAGTGAAAAGATGCTGGGGAGGGGAGTTGGCGAAGGAAGCGAATGGCTGGAAAGGGTGGGAAGGATGCTTTTGGCGGATTGCAACTGTTCTGGCTCGGCGCTATGCTCTTTAAGCCCTGAGAGAGTTAGTGCACAAACAAGACACCTGAGGGAATTCAGTCCTGCTCCAGAGTTTCAATTACCCGCTCTCCATTACACTGAGGCAATGCAAAAAAGTGAGTGGAAAATGGAAAGTATAAAATGATATGACGTAAATCACCCCAAGGGATTAAGGGTTTGGTGGTAATCATTAATTCCTTGGTGGAAAATTCACTGTGCAATCTCCCGTTGAGATTACTTTTTACATGTGAAAATTTTTACATGCGTTAATTGGAATACTTGAAATATTATTTACGGAGCAAGGTTACAAATAAGGGCGAACTTGTGGGATAATATTATGTTTTCAACGGAAGATGATAGATATAGTTAAGTAGAAATACTCTACTGTGAAGAAATTCCCCCATTTTAAGGTCCACAAACCCACAAAGAAATACTATCCGTTTTTTCTTAAGATATCCCTTTGGAAATGCCGGAGGTTAAGAAATCGGCATGCCGGAGATTCAAAAGATCTCATAAATGGAAGGCTTGGATTTGAGCCCCAGTCATGTTAACCTTTAAAACCCATTTCCCTTTTTCATGTTCCCTGTTTTCTTTATATTTTGTGCAACAAATCAATTTGAATACAATTCAGGAATGAAGTCAGATAACCAAAGTCGAGGGATAATCGAAAATCGAAATCGAAATGAAGTGTCAGTCGATGCTTGATGACTCATGGCATGCGATAATCTCTCGTGTTCGATGATCATCAGCGACAATATCAAGTTGAAATCTTTATCACACCACAGGCATTCCAGATTTCGTAAATTATTTAGTGTATTAGCATCTAAAGGCACTTGGCGAGTTATATAAACCTTCTCGATAGAGAAACGAATAATTAATCAATATCAATTTTAAACGTTAACCATGAAGTTTCTTCTAGAAATGCATCGTACGTTTGAAAAGCAAAGTTTACGATATTGATATCCGGATTTTCTTTTGAAGGCGTAACTTCTATTGCATTATGATGCGCTCTCAATGTTACTTAAATCTTCCAACGACTTTTAGAAAAACAAATATTATCTCCACTGATAACCTTCCGAAATTTGATTACTCGTTTCGATATGTATTTAATATACATTTAATATGATACAATAACACCTCGATGCTACTAGTTTCGTGGTATAGCTGACATTTTCAATCCTTTGTTTTGGGATGACTATTATAACACGTCTAAATTTATCAATTTAGTATCTTTTGCAACGCATTATCGATGATGTAACTAATTATCTAACTATTCACGAGTCTTAATAGAAGTTTAGATATGCAATAGTGACACATTTTGAGAGTTTATGAATTTTTCCTTTCTGCTTTTCAATATTTTATAATAGTATGTAAGTTCTGTAAAATACATATGATAATGTGTCACCTTTTACCATTAGATCCAGGTAAATTAAACATACATTTCAAATTTGGTGTAAAATTTGTTGTTTCCATACGTTCGGACTGTACCGGATCATAAGCCTATCACAGCTATCGACTTAACTGTAGCGTGCATGTTCTACACAGACGTGTTATGTTCATCGCAGTCAAATAGGTAAAAATATGAATGCAACCTGCAGGGCCCAAACGCATTCCACAAAGGGCTTCGTGACTACCTCGGGGTTCTTATGAAGCGACTATATAGACAGAAAAAGCCTCATTAATACCCTTGTCGAAATCAGCAGCAGAAAGCCATCGTCGGGAAAAAGCACGCTCAGCTGGAAAGAATCGGAATTTTTCAGGGAAATGAGGAAAATAAAAGAATCAACACCGGACAAAGGAGCGAAAAAGGTAGCGAGAGGGCGAGAGAGAGGGAACGGAGTTGGCTAAGAGGCAGTCAGAGAGGGAACTTAATGGAGTGCGGCTCGGGGAAAGAGACCACTCCATTTCGTCCTCTTCTGTGTCCATCGTTTGTATAGGAAATGACTCAGCGCTGCGTTCCTACTGATTTATGATTCGGGAACGGAACGCTATAACTTTCACCACGGCCAAGAGAGGGCTCTAGTGATTTATCACCGGAGGAGGGATGGCGCTGCAGCATTTCTTTCTTTACGTTTACCTGATTTTTTTTGGTTCCCTGGCTGCGGACGGTCAGCGCTGCGTCAGGAAATGATGGAGGCGAAGGAGAAAACAGTTTTCCCATCTTTCGAAAGGTCGTGAAATCCCTGACTTAATGCGATCTATGCGTTAATATTTGATTTACCTTAAGCGCATTATAAATTGTATGAATAAGGCTTGGGTTGGGTAATGGACAGTGGTTAGTATCCAAAAAAAAAGCGCATCATATGCAAAAAGGAAAGATCACGATAAAATATACCTATGAGTCCTCACATTCTATAAAAGAGGAGGTATCTACCCTTAGGCATGGATTTATGTCACTTATATGATGCATGGCAATGATGACTGTGGGAGAATGTTTGGCAATAAAAAGGAATCCGTCAAATAAATCCATGTAATGTCATTATAAGTGATTGCAAAAGCATTTTTGATTAGATTTTACTTGTATCTTTGGTAAGAAGTTGGTATCTTTGGTAATAAGGTACTTTCTCATGACATCAACTGTAATGGTTACATCATTACCGCGGTAGTTAAACTGGATAGAACAGCCGCCGGGCAAGTAGGAGATTCGGGTTCGAGTCCCGGCTACTTTTCTATTACTATTCTATATCTACCTATTATTACTATTTTTTAGAACAACAGCGTCTTTCCATGTTACCAAACAGTTCTATTTATTCATCTATTACATGTGAAGGAGTTCATGAAATATTTCAGCAAACAATCCCTCTCTTAAGCGGAATTTTAATAAAAGGATTCGTTCTCTTATATTTTTGCTTTACGTCATGAGATGATCCTACATCCCTAAGATTCATTTGATTCCATCCGTTTACGTTCTTTTCCATGTTTAATTTTTAATATGATTTGTGGCCAAGCTAGTTGAATTCAATAAAGAATCCTTTGCGAAGTATTTGTCACTAGTGACATATACTTACACTTTCATGTACGGCTGAGCTATTGGTATGTAATGAAGAAAAGCGTTAAATTTACCAAAGTGCTCGAGGAAAGTTTAACGCTCCGTTTTTAGGGAGGGAATACTCGCACTTGCATCTTAAAGCTTCTTCTATAATTCAAACATCATTTAAATACCTAAATAGTGAAGCGCAAGCAGATGATTCCTAAAACTGAGTTATTCATCTATCGAAACAGTGAGATAGCAAACTAAATAGGTCAATCAAAACAAGCTGTTGTAATAGATGCATAATTACATACTTACGTTACATTTTCGTTTTCAAAATAAATGAAAAAATATTACATTATGGTTTCATGCGATCTAATGGCCGGAGATAATGAGAACTCTGAGATTCAGTCAAACAAGTAAATTCCCAGATCATATGTTTGACCTTTTCTGCGATTATTCTTTCCACACAGTATGAAAAAGTCTGATTGCTTTGGGGAAACCTTTGGTAAATATTACATTGACCAGGGAGTCGGTATGAATATTTAAAATTGACAAAACAATACATTTTTTATTATATCCGAGTCACCAGATGACACGTTTCCATTTCAATTTTATTCCAATGGATATTTAAAAATTTCTTCCTGGCTGTTGAATGTTTGATCAGAAAGTAAAAAGTGTTTACGATAACATCAAATTGACAAATGTGACGATGAACTGTAACACAGCTTATGAAAAATGAACCGGTGGTAAAAATGAGGGGACCGGTGGTCCCATAGAGGACCACTAATTGGTTATTGTCACGTTTATGATAAATAGCGGGGAGAAAAAATTATTTCCACTTGGGGATGCTAAACAATTACTAGAACACTAAGTCAGTGAAGAAATACTTCTCAAATAAAGCTGAAAATTGGTCCCTATAGGGACCAGCACCCTATAAAGGGTTAAAGTATATTAGTTACCAAAACATACAGCCATTCATAGTGAGTGTCAATGATAAAAAGCGGGTGATTCTAAATCGTTGATTTAAAGGTTAAATGTTTTATATGAAGTAATTATGGTTATGTGTGATATGAAAGGAACTAACCTTGTGTTGACTCAACGACTAATTATAGAATTAATTCAAATCTAAAATAAAGGAAATATTTGGGAAAGATAACCAAGAAATTATCATAATGGTACAATGTAAATATTAAACTTAGAAATAACATTCTACTTCAAAATTCAATATTGTAATATTTTTAAGACGGAGAAACCTTTCTGTTTAACAAGGAAATATTCTTAGTAGAATATATAATGGAAGTAATTGGAAAATGAGGGAATAAAATATGGAAAGGTGATTTCTTAGAGTATTTTTATAAATTTTTCTTGTGGGTCCAAATTCATCGAAAGCTTACTGTTCAATAGAAATTTTATTTATTTGCATAACGTGCTTGTTGCTTTTTATAAAGTGTAGTTGAGTCGACGTGATTAGAGTGCAGAGGGGATTTCTTGTTTTTTTTACTGGGTAGCAAAGTATATCTAATTTAGTTTTGGCATTAATAAAATTGCGCTCTCCAATACACTACACGAAAAGTTGACCACGTTTCTATTCGTACATTCCACCTTTCCTCTATATTGGATGATTCTGGCGAGGAAAACTCCTTCATCGATATCAAAGGGTAAATATTTTTAACTATCAATTTCTTCATATCTTTTAATTATTTGGATAAAATTGCTACTGATCGTTTCTAACGTTGCCCTATCATCATACGTTAACATCATCAATATGGAATTAATATCTATTCGTGTTCTTTACGTTAAGAGTATAAGTAAAATAACCACAGCTTCGCTGTGACTTCTGTGTGATTCGATTAACTTTATTGTGTTTGTAATTTTTTTAATTGTTTATCATTATTATCAGAACTTTCACGTCGTAAAGTTAGGGCTTCAGGCTAAATCCTTAGGTTCATCTTAATTGGAATTCTACTGGGACTTACCTCCTAGTTCATTTCACAGGACTAAATTGTTCTTATCATAACGAGTAAAACATAAAAAGAAGCGTATGGTATGCAGGAATATCTCCAGAAAAATATTATTAAGAAATACCTTACCCAATGGGAATACACATAAGAACAAGAGATGAAAAATCCCCATAAATGAAGTTAAACATTTCTTCACTTAGTTGGTAAGTTACTTAACACCTATACATGACGAACAAAATATCTATCTTTACTTTTGAAATAATTCAAATGATACCAGGAATATTTAAATGATAGTAATTCAAGCCGAAACTATTTCAAGCAATAATCAGGGCCTTAATTTGGAATCTTTTTTTTATGTATCTTAGAAATGGCAAGCGTGTTCGGTGTAAGTTTGTGCTGTTGGTAATGAATGTTTATGGTAATGGAATAGAATATTGCGCTTGTAGCAAGAAATGCCACACAGAGAAAATTCTAAAGAAAAATTATGAGCCCAAGGCTCACACTAATCAATTTTGCCAGACCCTCTTCTTAGAGATGATAGAGAAATTGAGGACGGCGAAGAGAAATTTTTTCAGTTGCCAGAAAAGAAAAAAATGTGAGAAATAGGATAAAGGCAGAGAGGAATGGGAGAGGGCTCACCTTTGGGAAATACAAGTGGAATGAGGGGTGGAAGTGTAGGCGGGGAGGACGGCTCCTTGATTAATTATGAAGGAATTGTCAACACGCGCGAGAAAGCGTGGACAAAAAGGAATGGCAGTGCAATAGGGGTTTGCCCCTTGGGAATAAGCAGGTGAAGGGGAGGCAGCGGATGTTTTCAGAGATGGCCCAAAAAAAGGGAAACCCATGCGTTCCTTCCAGGAATATTTTGGAGTAATATGTAGTTTTTGCCCCTCGTTCAGGATGGTTAAGTGTTTTGGGGGCAAACGCCTTGTGAGATGGACTGTGGTATGGAACTGGTGAACTTGACAGAAGCTGAGTATGCTTACAGGCAAAGGTTATGAGTACAGCTGAGTAAATAACCCTCGTTTGTAGTTGGAAGAAATTAGCTACATTAAGAAGAGGAAAAAAATCGTTCGTTTTTTAATGAAAAGGGTTGACTAAATTAGCAGTCGAGATTCAGTGTTTTAAGAAATTAGGAGTATATCGGAGCGAAATTAAGATTCAGAAATGTAAATCGTTGCAAATGCTAAGTTTTGGTAAAGAGATGGAATGACATTAAAAGATTAGCGAAAATTAGTGAAAAACATTAAGTAAATTGAGATTTTATTGATTTTTCTAATTCTGTATAATCATAACCTTTCTATAAATTAGTCGATGTGGGGAAATTTTCAGATTTTGAACAAATAACGATTTTAGTAGTAGTAATATTAAAAGAGCTTTGACAGCTAAGTTTGCTTTGGCCGAAAGCCCCCACCGGGAATCAAAACAAGTCCGCTTTCCTCGGTCAAGCGCGCTACCCACATGGCTATCCGAAGGACCAACTCACGATTTCTCACTTCAATTAAAGCTCAATGAAAACCTGATGAGTTTGTTTTTTATAAAACTCTCATAATTGACGTTATTATTATTATTGTAGGATAAATCAGGCTTTAATTTACTGCCGAAGCCCATTAAAATTGTAGGGTGTACTTAATATTTTCAATATTTTATTTACTAGGAACAAGTATATTGAGAAAACCTGGGTTAATAATTAAAACTTCACAAATCAAATAATTCTATCACAAACCCTGTGTCATATTCATTCAATAAATTAATTATTTGATAATCTTAAGATAACATCATCCCTACGGGTTTGTAAGAATCATTCTGAAACCAAGAAACATATTTGACACTGGCCGTTCAAATTACATGAAAATTGGCCTCTTCCTTACCGTTTCCCAATTACGCTTATGTTTCCAATCGAGACTAAGACATACATCACCAAGGAATGCAATAGAATACCTTTAACTGGTGACAATTGTTCCAACGTTCATCAAATCATTTAAAATATTAAATTAAATCACTGATTTTTCGTAAAACAATTTCATTTTGCACTTTCTCTTGCATATGCCTCTCCTCTTGCATCCAACCTTTAGTTACTTTTTTTAGTAAATTATTTCGCATTGCATGGCTCACTCGTTCCTTCTGCCTCATTTACATTTTCTATGATTTGTTCTTCTCCTATCAATTTCAGGTTTTTCTTCATTAGTTTTGCACTCAAACCAACTTACTTTATCCAACCTAAATCACACTTAAAGATATCAAAGGTCTTAAATCTTTTATTGCTCTTTTCTTAGGTTTTTTCATACCCATTAAACAATCAATTCCAGCCTGAAGATTTTTCCAGTAGTTCCTGATTTTCTTACCATAACTATTCGCCAACAACAATAGTCGTTAACTTGTTTCTATCTACCACCTACCACAACACTGCATTATTCTTGTTAACAGTATAATTTCCTTGTTTCAATGATGTAATTTAGCGCCCATGGAAATAATTTTAGTAAATGCATTCCTCATGATAATTTTCAATTGAAACTTTAATATAGATAACATATTCAATTATTTTTTTTTCATATTGTTATATCAGTACCATTATCCCTTTATCAACCACTTTATGTGTTTATCATCTAACAACCCACCCAAACTTAAATCAACAGCGGGCGATTGGTTACAACTGGTCAATAGCTATTTTTATATACCTAGCCGTATGGGGCTTTCAGATACGTTGCTCTTCCTCAATGAAGAATGCACTGTAACATATTTTTAAAAAATTCCTTAACCAAATTTAATTCGTTGTCTCTTTAACGAACATTTCTCTGTGAAGTAGTTAATGTATTTGAGAGTTGATTCACATTACCAATAATTCTGTCTTCGATCCTTGCCAGTGGATGAGCGGCTTATGATTGATTGTTTGACAAAGATACCAAAATTTGATGCGATTTGGACTCGATGACACCACAGGAAAGGGGAAACACATTTTTCTCGGGTCATCGACCCATCTATATTGTGAAAGAGGTCCTCCAATTTAATGGATTTCGGTTCAATGGAAGGACTGAAGGAGAAAGGCAGAGAACAATTCAGAGAGAGTAGAGTGCACAAAAGGAAAAATGTCCCGCTATTGGGAAATGGCATCTAGAAATTGAAGGAAAATGTAATTATGTCTACAATAGGATTCCTTTGCAGCGATTGATGGTAGAAGACATGAAATGCTTTTATGAGAAGAAGCTCACTCAAAATTGTTATATCGTTTTCTTTTTCACCGTGGGAGCGGTCATCGTTTATGTGTCAGTAGCAACTTTTAAACTTCCTCGAATCTCACTGAGACTTACTGCAGGGTATTCAGGTGTAGGAAATGTACTTTACATCTTAAAATAGTGTGTGTATAACTGAAAATGCTTGATTCCTTTACTGTATTAACTGGTATATTTTCCCGTCAAGAATGGCAGTACAAAAATTACTAGTTTAAAATATATATCTACTTCTAAGTGATCTGGTCATTCGAAGTTAAATGAGTGGCATAGAAAGTAACTTAAATTGTAGTATTATTACATTATTATGTATAACCATAATGCAGAATTAGTAGAAATATTAATGAAGGTGCTTCGACAGCTAAGGTCATTTAGTACGTAGGCCCTCACCGGGAATAGAACCCGGGACCGCTTTTCGATTAAGTCAAACGCGTTGCCCTTTTGGCTATCCAGGAGCCTTAATGCATTATTACATACGCTCTAAATAAGATGCTGAAAATCTACTCCGGTACATGGTATGATTGATTAAGTATAAACGTCGAATAAAATTCCTCATTATTAGATTATAGGAAAAAATATTTAGGTATTCATATTTATGAAGTCATTCACGATGTTTCAACAATTTCAATTACTTGATTATAAAATTAGTGACATTCTACTACGAGTATGTAACCCTAAAGGCTTCATTTTCCGGGATGAAAAAGTGTCCAAATATGCAAAACTGGAATAAAAATTATGAAATAGTGAATGAGAAATGGTAATAAATTAGCAGAAACAAGAGAAAAATAGTGCTCATCTAAGTTTTTTTATTGGAGTTTTAAGGAAATCGTATATAAATTTACGGACGCATTCCAAAAATGAAAGGAAGAACTGATGTTTTTAAATAGGACATTGCATAATATCATTCTTTATTCTACTAAATAAATCTTCTCAAATAAAGTTTTGTCTCAACTGTGTGAGTAAATAATAACGAAAGAGTTAAATAATGCATTACAATGATTGATTTTACAGTCTTAAGACTTTTTTATGGTTATTAAATATCCTTCATCAATAAATATTTGCTAAAATGTCCACGTGTTACTCTTCTTATCATTAAAGCAGTAGGATAGATTATATTATTAAGTAATGATATTTCATTATATTTTCTATTCTCTTATCTTTCTTATTTTATCATAGAGATTATCTATTGTGCATTTTATACGTTTAAATAAGTGTATGTCATTTAGTTAAGCTGCCACCAGACTTGCGTATTTCCGTGACCAAATTTTTGTAAATAAATACATAAAACCTCAGTCATTATAATTTCCCAAATTCAACTTTGTGAATTCCCTTAATTGTTTTAAAGGGCAAAAAATAACACCATTTAACTTTCTTAACTAACCATAACCATATCCATGAAAACGGATGCCATCCATACCGTCTGCAATAATCTTTGGCCTTTAATAATAATTCTCCTTGGGAATATTCCTAGGTGCACCCCTTGTCGTGCCAAGTACCTGAAACGCTTTCCTTGTCTTTAAATAATTATTCCGTCATGATACTGAAGAAATTTTTACCCATTATTTTACGGCATTAAAATAACGGTACAAACCTTTTGCAATCACATATTTCATACTGAAATACAAAAATGATAACAAAGAGTTTATCTCCCTGTCTCCCTGAGATATAAAGATATTTAATGAGTTTACTAAATAACTTGTTGAAAGGTAAAACGAAACTTATATGTATGCAGAAGGGATTCGAAAACTTAACGAAACTCGTCCTACGTGGATGTTTAAAGCCAAATAAGGGCATTTCAGAAGGTAAAGGAATTAGCAAATATTGGTACAGAATATTATTATTGGTCTCTAGATAATAATCAACTATATGAAGTTTGATAAGTGTTGCTACTTATACAATATTAGATAGAAATTTTCGAACGTGAATCTTACAGGGCAAATTAGTACTCACCGATGCACAGTTTAAACATAGCTACATTAAACATTCTTACGTTTTAAATACTAATTTATTCTATGAGCTTTTTCATTAAATAGGAGATTTAGAGCTTGGTAATCATGGCGCACTCAAGAGTTTGCAAATGTTAAGCATAGAAAATCTGACGGGTAAATAAAACACTAATGCCTTTCCGTTGACACCATTAGCACCAATTTTACAAAACAATCCCCTGTCATGAATGCATAGAATTTAATTTAAAAGATTTCCTCATCAGCGATGTATGGCATTCGCAATTTTTTTCATCAAATAAAGCTCTGGAGGTTCAAACATTTCCTCTTTAAAACCAACACGAGCTCTCTTTTTACTCTCACGCGACACTTCTTTCGCATCGCGGAGGTTTAATTTGTAGCCGAACCAATCATTTTCCACGGCTACAAACCCGCTTTGATTTTGGACCCACGATACATGCTCCTCGGCCAAGAATTTTACAAACGCCATCATTGACGGATTTTATCTCCTACTCCCGTTTTAACTAACCTTTAATCCGATCAAAGGGTTGCCGCGCCACATAATGCCGCACGCTCCTTCGGTCGAAAAAAGAGGCATTTAAACGCGGGGCCCAAAATCCGACCGAACTCAAACACACCTAGCCTCCCAAAACCATAGGATCCATGCAAACCCCCAATTTAATCGGGTTAGCGGACGTCCGCAAAAGGCTTCGTTGGAGATGGCTGATGGGTAGCGGATGGTAGTTAGGCCGCCGGGGAAATTTCCATTTTCTAAAGGATCGGGGGGACGTTTTCATATGCAAAGACACGTTTTACCACTCTAAAAACTGAGGGGAACTAACTCTCTTGTGCGATGGCTCCATTGCAAAATTCAAACATGTCTTCGTCGTGTCACTCTACTTACGAATCGAAACTTCTGGTTGCCATAGACACGGTTGTGTGTTCGGGTCCGCGTACCTGCACACTTCCTCAGTATCGAGAGAGTTTCGACGGAGATTTTCAAGCTAATTTTTGGTGCCAATCTTTGTACCTATTCTGGGAACAACGCTGCGGCAAAATTTCGGCTTAAATAGAAATTGCTATGGAAACTGATTGATAACATAACGGCCACCATCTAAACATGGTAGGACGCACATATATATAATACTTACTTAATTGTTCTACCTTTCGGTAGGTCCAAATGATCTAATGTTCCCTATTCGTAGCCTTTTCCTTCGTTTTCTGGTAACTCACCCCACCCTTTATGCCATCTAACTTATTTTGCCTCTGCCTTCCACTTTGTCTTTTCTCTTACATTCTACCCTCAATTACATTCTACAGCAAAACCTCTCTTAATATTTGACCCACCCATTCCTTCTGTCGGCGCAAAATTACTTCAATTAAAACCCTTTCCTCTCCAACCATTTCTAGCACCTCTGTATTTGTTTTTCTATCCACTCAGCTCACCTTTTCGATTCTACGCCAAACCCACATCTCAAATTTCTCCAATCTTTTGATGTCCTCCTTGCGTAAGGTTCATGTTTCAACACATACAGCAAAACACTCCATATCAAGGATTTTACCGATCTTTTCCAATCTTTTCCTGATTCTTTTATCGAGGCCCTTTGTCATAAATTCCCTTCGCTTCATAAAACCTTCCTTGGTCAATGCTACTCTTTTTCGAACCTCATTCCCGCACCTCCCATTCCAAGATAGGTCGCTGCCCAAGTACGAGAATTTGTCAAATATATAATCCTGAATACTAAAAAGAAACTTCAGGACACTTTAAAGTTATGTAATTATTTTTCTCCAGTTGACATAGCTATAAAGATGCTCTCGTTCGGAGTATGAACGAAAGGAAAGAGTACAACTTTTATTCAGTTTTTTATTTTCAAATACCGAATGACAAAATTAACTATGCATGGTACAGAATAACAACTTGTGAACGCTGCAGTGTACGGAATATGCATACTCCAGATAATGATTATAAAATCAAAACTCTATACTTAATAACTCATATAACATATCCCAAGGAAGAATGGACTTGAAAAAAGTCTGATGGGACCGGGAATCGAACCCGGGTCTCCCAATTGCCGGTCGGGTGCTCTGTCCGATGAGCTATCCCGGCAGAACATTTCTCCAAGGCATTCGGGATACTTTGTGGGCAAGGACCCGTTTTCCTTTGTTTCCAACATGAAGGGGGTTTTCCTTACCATCACTTTGTGTGGCCGGTGCTTCAATGAAGCCGTGACTGCGAACGATGCCGCCATACGGAAGAACTCGCAACGTCCTTGCCCACAAAGTATCCCGAATGGCTTGGAGAAATGTTCTGCCGGGATAGCTCAACGGACAGAGCACCCGACCGGCAATTGGGAGACCCGGGTTCGATTCCCGGTCCCGTCAGACTTTTTTCAAGTCCATTCTTCCTTGGGATTTTTCCTGGGTGCGCACCATCTTGCGCAATGTCACCCTTACCCGTGTCATATAACGTATTTCAGTTTTGGCCTTTTAATAATTTTTATGATAAACTATCTTTCAAAAAATTGAAATTTCACGTTCAAGTAAAGATATCATCAGGATATGTGACATGAAAGGAATACCCTACGCTTTTTACCACATACATTAAAAGTTAATGTCAACGAAAAGGTTGAAAACGATAGTAAAATATTTATGTAATATTACATTCAGGGTAGTTATGACATGTTTTAAAATTCTCTCCATGAGTTTGATGCGGTAATTAAGGGAAATATATATTTTGTAAAAAAATAGTTTTATAAATTTCTTAATAAAGAAAATCTTTTATTTTTAAAATTAATCAATAAATGTTGTTGTATATATTTTCTTTTCATAAATTAAATATAAATTTAAAAAATAGTATTTGTTCAAAAACTCACAGAAAGTATGATTACGTCGCAATGGAAATAAGTTAAACGACCGTTTTGACTAATATCGTTAGGCAGGATATCTGAGAGGTCACTCAAAAATCAACGTCAGAGAATCATTTTGCAAGATATCAAATCTTTTCTATTTCTTTCGACTATCTATTAAGTATGCATTAATGACGTACAATTTGTAATTATTCATGTTTGATGTCTTGTAGATATAATTACAAATTGATATTTCTCAAGAACGTCTAGTTTTCGTTGGTCTATGCACTGAGTTTCCCATTTGTAATTAACTACCATTCCATTGAGTGTAAGGAAGCCTAGCAGAAAACCTGAAAGTAAGTTAAGTTAAGGGAAAAAATAAATAGCAAACTTCTGCTAATTTTATGGTAATTTGCCTGATCTCGGACATATGTACATTGATATTATAAATTATGTATTCTGACCAAGATATGCTGCTTTACATCAATTTAGGATTTTATTAAACCCTTTTAACTGGATTCTCTATTTCCTCAAATAAATATTTTCTGAAGATGGTTGACGTATATGTCGATAGTCCGTCGGGACTACTCAAAATGTCCCAAGTAATTGGCGTCTCTAGCACTTAGTAATAACTAAGTGGGTTATTTCCGAAATGTCATCTCATTAAACGTATTGAAGATCTTCTGGTTCGCTTACCGATTACATAATTTAATTCGCATTCCCGAGCTAACATCATCCCTCAACAGGTCATAGAATTCCTTGAGTGCTCAACCCTTCAAAACACTTCATGTGTGTTCTTAACCTTCGCATGAAACATATTGAGCTCCGCATGGAAAAAAGAACTAGGTCGACCCGTAACAACAAAAAACTAGGTGAGCCGGAAGCACTAGAATTTAATATAGGATCATTTATCCATCGAGGGGGAGCAGATATGCCGAAGGTGGATTTTTAATCGCTTTCGCTACGTCACTCGCTCTTTCGCTCTAATTCCTTCCCGCTATTACATTTCGCAAGGAGTCGCAATAACCCGCAATACCTCGTTGAAGAATAGGCTGGCGCGGGTTGAAAAAAGAGGAATAGTGCGATGAGGGATGGAATGCTAGTCGTATACGGAGAGACTGGAGCCATCGCACCGCGGGCTCCCCATTCCCGCGGTCGGTCATCAGTCTTTTCCCCACCCTTAAAGAACCCTTTTTTGCCCTATCAAACCCCGTCTTGCCCCAGGCGCAAGGTTTTCCTTCTCTCCAAGGATCCCCTCCAAAAAGGAGCCTTAAGTCCATCGGCCGCATTCACTCGTTATTAATAGTTCGAAATCTATCTTGCGGCTTATCTTCATGAGGACACCGCGTCGCGCGGAGGGCGCTCCTCCTGCAGGCGCGCAGAAAGACGCAAGTCCCTCTCGTTATCCGGGGCTACCACTCACGGGCGGCGACCGCTCTTGCGGAAATAAAAACGTCCAGCGGTATAAATCCCTATCGCCTCTAATACTCATTCGGGCCGCTTATCTCTTAAGGGACGTCTCATTCGAGAGGAACACTTCCGTTTCCTGGAATGGGGGGATTGAGCGGTTCCAGCTCGGCAGGAGGGTGGGAGCGCTGTCGACGGGAGATATAAAAAATGGGAGATCTTTTGTTCCTCCGTGTCTCTTGAAGTGGCGAAGCATATAACGAGATTATTGGGATTGCCTGTTGGAGGTGGAAATGGATCTTCTCGGAAGGGATGATGGGAAAGGCTGCGCAGGAAGATTAGTTTAGGGATGGTCCTTTGGCCATTTTACGGCTCTCACTTCCTAAGACGGAGAATATGGTAGTTAATACCGACGAGCCGTAATTAATTTCCATGGGACACTGAAAATTAATCACAGATGGAAATAGACTAAAATGATGTGTGATTTTAAATAGTTAACTATTAATCTCGTGAACGCTAAAGAAGATTTACCGAAGCTATAAAAGCTTTATACGCCAGAATATGCCTTCGTTCGCATTTTCTTCCCAACTGACTCCATTCTATGGGTTATTTTCGCATTTGAATTGGCTAACTCCACTATCAGGTTACGATTTTTTTAATAACAAATCATTACAACAAAGCAATGAACTGCCGGAAACATCGAAATGTTTACCAATATGGTTGCATTATTAGATCATGGGCATAAGTCGACTAGATTTCTTTGGTAGATGGCGATTAATTTTCATAAGAAAATAATTTTCTCGGCATTATTTTTGAAATATAAATAATAAAACAATGTAGAAAAAGGAATAAAGGAGTGCATAAGTGTTCAAAACATTAAAGTCAGGTTTTATTCATACGGTTTTGAAACGTAATTATTTTCATGAGTCTCAAGTGATGATGTTGATAGACAATTTACCATTAATATTACAACGCCACGGAATATTTATAAAAACAGGAAGTCATTAATGAGCATAAATTTGGATTGCGACCAAAAACTTTACTGTTTACTAGATTCCGCTGGGTGACTTTCTTTTCTTAATTTGAAATCACCTTCAACTCCGTCTTTTTCGGTCAATCCTACCGGTGCCCTGAAGATGCTAGTTTAGCTAGCGAAATGTACATTGGTTGTGGCAATCTGTTTCTTAATGGTACTGGAGTATTCCTTTATCAAACGTTAATATTACTGATAAGTCATAGTCAGACACACAAAACCAAAAAGGAGTGAAAAAATAACCTTAAACTATTGTAGATATTTCCAATATGTTTAAACACAAGATAATGTGTGTCATCATATTTTTCGTACCGATGTACTTTAAGGAGAAAAATGTCACATGCAATGTGAAATGAAATGAGAAATGTACAATGTTTTCATCGCTTCTTAGATATCATTGGGATGGAAGTGAATATCTACTCGGAAGAATGTCACCTGATGAAATGCTTTTTGTATTTCCCTTTTACTAAGAGATCCACGCAAAAATCTATTTAGAAAAAAAATCGATTAGAAGTTGAATAAAGTATTTCATCGTCTGATTCTATCACAACCAGCTTCCGATTACCTAAAGTATCCATTTTTCTGAGGTACGTCATCGGTAACAGCAACGCTGCCCCGAAGTTGTACGTTCGCTCTATAATGTAGTTGTTTCAATGTAGAAAAGAGAGTTTCGCCACTTGAAATGCTTCTTCGGTTCAATTTCAAGCGACATCAACGTCTTCGATAAGAGTAAATGTAGAGAGACTCGCACCAATTTGAATTGAGGAAACCCGCAAAACCACTGAACTTCGTCTCCTCCATCGAAAATTGCGCAATATTTTCCAAGCTAAATTATGTTGGGACGTAAAACCGTTTCCACAGAACCATAGCTCCTGCAGTCCTATCCGAGAGAGAAAATTCGTAAATTTACGAAACACACGGCGGAAAATCAAGAGAAGCTCGGTAATGATGCAGTGATAAAGCTAATAGATTTCGGTTAGTTGATTCAACATTTCTAATACATATAAATGGCAAATAAACTTTTAAATATTCTCTCTCAGAAAAGGGGAAAAGAAAGATGCATTAGCCAATGTGCCAGATAAAACAAAAAAGTGAAAACAATTTGCGCACCGATTTTGCCCCGCTAGCGTCTCCTTGACCATCGTCCAATGCCCCTCATCACGCCCTATTCCTATGGGAGTAGATCCCGTACGCCGTCCCAAATACCACATTTCACCTCCCCCAATTCCTCAGCTCCCCTTCCTCTTCTATCCCTTGGCTATGAAATTCACATCCATCTGGGACTTAGCCCGAACCGTGTGGGCCCTCTCCCTCCCGCATTCCTCTCAACGCCGCCGCATTCCGGGGGTGAAGAAAAGGTGTTACCGAACATATCCCCGCACCGTGGAGCCATTTTCCTATTGATTTAAGGGAGAGAGAATGTACGTGTGTGTAAGTAACCGCGCTCGTTCCGCTGCGTAACTCGATATATTTCTCCAGCCTTGGGTGGTGGAGAAAAGTTAGTGGATACGGTATCTTTGCGTGGGATTGCTGCCTCTCCCCCCTCCCCATCCGATGTTGTTTTATGCATGCTTAAGTAACTTATGGAGCGACGCAAGAGAGATGTAAGGTAAAGGGAGAGTTTCCGTACGAGTGTGTTTTTTCCTATAGTTGGAGAGATGAAAAGAGGGCGAACGAGGGCGATGAATTTGGCAAAAGAGGGACTGGTGGCGTGAAAATGGATCGCTATCATCTCGGAGGCGATGAATGGTAAATGGATGTGTTCGAAATTGCATAATGTTGAAAAGTATAGACTTGTGAAAACCCAAACTTTTTATTTGGCGTACCAGGTGGCAAATTACTGGGGAACCTGTAGGTAGGGCAGATTATAATTAAATGCACATTCAAATTTTTTTCAACAATTGTTTTATTTATCGGCTTATTTGTGCCCAATCTATCCATGAAATGATTAAATGCACCATTATTGTTTTTTTAATTTTTGATTTTTATTTTGTTCTCTAATAATTCCTTATGTAGTTCCATCTCCTTTTTTTTTTTTATACCCTTGTACATTTCCTTTTTTAGTCCCCTGAGTATTTAGTGGATGGATTTAGTAGATTTTTCCTTATTTTAGCGACATATCGTTCTCTGTAGAGAAAATACTATTATGTCGACATTCTTAACATAACATGTCTGACTTATTTTAAAATTAGAACAACACATAATTCGGTCGACAAACGACTTAATATACATAAAACACATTTAATTTGTATGATTCGTACATTTAATGTGTATACCGCACGCTCTAACTCCAAGGTGCCCGGTTCGAATCCCGGCTTGTCAGATTTTCCCGGCTAGGGAATGGCCGTGTGTGTTGGCAAGTTGTTATTCTTTGAAATATAGAAAAACGGAAATAATCGGGATGAGCTTCCTGCGTTTGTTATAGGATTGTTATTATTATGATTATTTTACATTCTGACTTGAATTTGCTCCCATCATCTGTGGTTTTTAGATCAGTTCGACTAATTTGACCGACAAAGGTTTCCTTTTTTGTTTTAAACCCTTTGAAACTTTCTTTGAAAGTGACAAATCAAACTGCAATCTTCTGGCTATTATCGATAAACTTGCGTTTACGGCGTAAGGAGTCATTTCTACTTACAACAACTTAACTCGTAGCTATATATCCTACCGTTCGTTTACATATATTTTATACCAACAAAATAGGAAACTTTCTCGTTTTTTTCGAACTTTCTGAATTCGTGAGAATCTTAAAAATGTATGGGTTCCCTTATCGGTTTTCAACATGATTTAATCAAGATCATTGTTGACTACTCTCGATCGATTAACGTTTATCTTACGTCTCAGATGGTTATCTAGACAATTTTTCTCGTATTTCATGGTACAGAGGTTCACATCGAAGTAACTTCAATTAAAGAGATTCAGATTAATTAGAGCAAATATCTCAAAGCCTCAAAATCAACTTCAATTTAAAAATTAGATTATGTTTTATCTAAGAACCTGACTATGTACGAAACAGATAAATTAGCTAACTTTTTACTTTCCGTACTTCTTAAAAGGAAAGTAATGGAAATTTGTTTTTTTTTTATAGTTTAGGAGAAAAGCTTTTTCATTAACTTTGACGCGAAATATTTTATCGGTTCAAATTACCCGAAAATTTCCATTGGTTCACTGAAAATCATTTGCTTCATTTTTCCCTCAGTATCTGATTTTATAAATATTTCCTTTGCATCGACTTGGTCATTTCATTCCGTAATGCGCTTCCGAATAAAAAGTTAAACCATTTCACGTGTTTTCAGCGTTTTTACAGAATATGAATTCGCCCATTTAATTGGTATTAAGCAGAAAAACCCATTTCATGCTCTGTTTCATTGAAGTATGCCATTAAACGTTTCGGTTTATCACGGAAACGTATTTTTCTAATTTTAAGTCGACTAAATGAGCAAAAAATTGCTAACGATGGCCTTTCCGTTTATTATTTTCCCTTAATATTGATCAACGTATTATTTTTTTCATTCACAAGAGATTAATGCCCCCCATATTTTAATTCTTTGTGAACTGTTTCCCCGCTTGACTAGTTTTAAGCGATTTAAATTTAAACGAAGCATAGTTGTAGATTCAGGTGTCTTCACACAATTTTATATACGTTTTATTGCATCGTAAGTAAACTGCCATCCTTAATGAAATAGATCCAGCGAACGTATATCTAAATTTTAGAAACACACATTACCCATACGTGGAATAGCTGATCGTAATATTTCTCCTAGAAATCTCCATACATTTCCTTGTTTTCCAATTAAATTCTATGAATTAGCAAGAAAATGTGTGCATCAGATGAATCATTCAGAGAGATTTTTTTGTAAATTCCAGGATACAATTTATATTAGGACGCATCTAGTTTTACTCACAATACCCTGGTAATATTTTCATTTCTTACTTTTTTTCAATCTCTTGGCATGTGATATAGATAAAATCTTCCTTAAAGAACAATTTTCCAATATCAACATGACCAATTTCATGTATACAACCTTTTTTGCTACATTATAGTCAACTGAAAGACTGGCAAGCCATCGCAGTAATTTTAATCCAGGCAAATAAAAAATAAATTTAACAAGAGTTTAAATTGAGAATGATTTACTATAATCAAATAATCCTATAATGAAGACTATTAGGTAATTATATTGTTGTCCGCAGCCAAGTAAATAGAAATATTTTTGGCATTTTGTAATATTTTACGTAACTTGCGCCTTATTTTAGCCTCATTTATTTACAGCCATAATTTGTTTTTCTTCTATTTTCACGTTTATCCTTCATCCCCCTTCTTTGTGTATGTTTTCCCCCAACTTGAATTTTTTCTTTGTTGACCTCAAGTTGCGAAGATTTTTTCCCACACTTTATTCTTACTTATTCGTTTTTAAATACTATCTGTACGTTTTATAATGACATACGAGTCTAAACAGAGAAGTCCAATAGGGAGTAACCTCGCCAATACAAGTCCTATCTATCTATATGTCTATTTTACAAAAGAAAGAAAACGATAACTTTTAATTTAATGAAGTAAATAGTTGAATTAAAAATTAAAAATTGCTATGGAATATATGGATTCATTCCCTTGTATTTTCATTCAGCCTGCGGAGACATAAGCAATTCTGTAAATGAATTCTGTAAATGATAATTCTGTAAATGAAAACAGAAAAGTAGCTAAATATTCTCTGAGCTCAGATAAATGTAGGTGAAAAGTGGTTTAAAAAATGCAGTGGCTTAAACTCGCTACTATAAATTGAATATTAGTTTATAAATCATACAAATTAAATGTATTTTATGAATATTAAGTCGTTTGTCGACCGAATTCTGTGTTCTAATATGTTGTGGGCGTTATGAAGGGAAACGTTTGACCGTTGAGATAGTAATTAACAATCACTATCGGAAACCGACGAATTAAAATAATTATTATTTCATATGCCATTATTTGTTATGTCAACCAGAAAAAATATTATCACAATTTTTCTTATTGTAACTGGCATCAAAGCTATAGTAAAATTCTTTATGCTAAAATGAAACTTTAACATAGACGAAGGCATATTTGAGCTCATTTTATGATCTTACTCTATATCATAATTTACATTTTATTCTTCTTACTCCATAACATTTAAAAACTTTTCTTGAATTTTTTCCAAAATTTTCTTTTCACCGTTATCATAATAGCCACGAAAATAATTCGGGAACAACTCATTTTATTGAGATAATATGTAACCTTCGTATGTAATATCGTGTCCTCGATCTAATACTTTCACTCTAACATACTGATATTTTGCCTTAAGTTTATTTTTCGGATAAGGTTCCGTTTATTTTGGCAATGAGGAGTTTTTTGCACTTTACAGACTACGGTTACCAATAAAATGGATTTGGTGAAATTTCGTTCATATATAGCCGTCCATAAATGTACATAAATGATCAAAACAAAATATTTGATCTCCGATACTGCTTACAAGTCAAAGAAAGAGCTAATTTCACGGTATTTTTCACAATAATTTTTTGCAATAATTTTCAAAATTTTGGGAAATGGCAGCTTATAAGGTGCAGCATGTTAACCAACAGATATGAGTCTGAAAGCAATTATCTTTGCTTCACGAAATATCACTGCCCTTTCTTTTTTATCTAATCCCTTAAAATGCTTGTTGGTCCTTTAAAATGCTTTTTGATCGCAATTTTTTTATGGTCCGTTTCAATTGAGTAGGCTATCGTATATCCTGGAGGATTCCAACTGAGATTTTAGAACCATCTACTTTATTCTGGTCCCGGCGGCGTAGCGGTTAAGTCGCTCGCCTGCCTCACAGAGGGCTGGGGCTTAGTCCCCAACTACAGCAATTTACCTGCTGACATTTCCGGAGAGACCACTGGTCAACTCAGCCGGTGAAAATTAGGTACTATAGGTAAAACTATGGTAAATAATAGGCGTTGGAAGCCTAGCACTGGCCACGCTACTTTAATTTTTTATCATTAGGCTAAATTATTAACAGCTTTAATCCGCTAACTGCCGAAGACGTTGCGACAATATTAAAAGAAGAGTTTAATTACAATTAAAAATCTGATTCAACTCAGGACTTCCACATTCTTACGAAAAGTACCCTTCTGTAACAAGATTCCGTAAGCTTAGACTGTTCTCCGGAGCCTTAGATCCCAAACAATTCATTTCTCAGATTTATCTTACATTTCGATGGTTTAGCCTTTCCCGTGTGATGGTATCTACTTTCCTCGCCTCACTGCAACTCCGAACGAACTCCCTGAGCAACGCCGCAACCGCACACACGCACAAACCACGTGAGCAGTCCCTTATCCAACGGAATTACACCGCAGCGACCACCGGCGCACATAATCTCGCCCGCCTCTTGATGCGGAAGAAGATATTCATTCCAACGCTTACCTGAAACTCACTCGTCTCTCCCTCACATTCCCAACGTTTGCATATCCGATGCTCTCTGTCTCGCTGTTTCTGCTTCTTTCAGGCTGCTTCTCTTTTGGTAAATGCCACGAGGTACAGTCGGATGTCCCGGTTTCCTGAGTCGCAGAGGTGGGGAATCTGCGACCTTTATGAGTCCAACTTTACTAATTTCTTGAACATGATTCGGGTGGTGAAACTGTTTTGTCTTTCCCTAGATTCTATCACGGCAATTAAAAATAAAATAAAAAATCCTTCTTGTGTGCGTAGCAATTAACTAGTTCTGCGATTTTCATGAAACCCTGCGCTCTGTTTGCAATGTGAGAGTCAGAGTTATAGAGCAGTGGATCAGGTTATGTGAAAGTCATCGAAGGAGATTGTGATATAAGTGGAATTAGATTTCAGTTGAAGTAATTGCATGATACTCGTTGGAATCCATACTTAGAATGAAAGCCTATAGTGCTCGAATTTGAGATGAGAGTACAAAATTTTGTAAATTCCACAGGTAATCGCGAAATGATGTATTCCCTTCTCATTTGTGGCTTTCTACGAAGTCACGTTTTATCAGACTGATTTCATAATCTGATTTATTTTCCGATAACTAACGAAAGATAACTTTACAGATAAATAAAAAATACAAGTATATTCTCTCTAAATGTTACTTTTCGAGTTGAAAATCAAAATTTAATCATTAAAAAAATTGGATCCAAAGGGATTGAATCCAAAGGAAAGGCTTTTACATGAGAGTTAATGGAGGAATACAAGCTTACTTATGATTAGTGTTCGCCAACCTGATTTAACCCATCATTGCACTCTAGTTAACGTATATATCGTCTCAATAACTCAACTTAACCCTATGGAAATAATGTTTGTATTTACATTAATAACAATAGTTGCATTTATATAATAAATTTACATAATGAAGGTATTTGCATATATTTTAACACTGTTCTATCAGTTTCATTATCCCATTATAATCCATTTTACCTCTTTTTAATTTTACCTCTTTTTACTCTTCAGGAAACAAACAATGCCCACCCGAAAACTGAAATCACCCGCCTGAAATTTTCAAATCACCCACCAGTGGCCGTGGGTGGGCGTAAGGGACCAATTTGGCGGCCATTGCTTAAATCTCAGTCAATAATTGCACTCCATGATTAAATGAGTTTGTGGATTCCGCGGATATTGGAAGTGGTAAAATTGAAGATTTTGCTATTGAAATTATTTTTGGTATTTTCCACCTTAAATATTTGTTAACTAGCTTAATTCATAAACAATTCGTTTAATGTGGAAACCGCGCTGATCAAATTCTGATGAGCGGACCAATTATGACTATTAATTACCTAATCGTTCCTCTTGGTTATTTCGTAAGTCCTTCTATTTCATTGAAAAATACTTACAATGGGAATACACAGGAAACCATATATGTAACGGTTTCTTTAGAATTCAATTACCGCTGCTTCCAATCTGCATCTAATTAACAACCTAATGTCGAATGTCGTGGAATCGGAAGATTATATTTCTATTGAGTTCACAGCAATACTAATGAGGCTCTTTATATCGTTTTAATTCCACTTCCTTGGGTCATAATGAGAAAATATTCCTTTGGGTGAAATGCGATAGGCACTTTATCGATAATCATTAGATGCAGCGTCATTGAACTAGGAGTTCGGGTTATTGTTCGATTTTTCTATAAATATTTTATTCTTCCTTCCGGATGAAATGGCTTGAATCGATTAAATGAGATCATTACAGCAATAAGTATTATGGTGGTTTAAATAATAACTATTATGATATAATTACCAATATCTCAATAAGAAAGAGGGATATTTTATCTGCGATGAAAGTATTAAATTCAATCACTGCTCCTTTATTAGTAGATATGAAATACATTTTGAAGTAACGGCGATAAAGATTTTTTATATGTATAAGCGTATGCAACGTAATTGTATCTCAAGATTTTGGATAAGAACTGTGTATTCGCAGAGTCTTGGACCTTTTTTATCGCTTTTTACTAAGTACAGAGTTTCGTAATTGATGTCTTGTGACATGAAGAATAGAGTATACAGTCTTTCTGCTGGTTTCACACATCTGCAGCGTGATCCATTTGGCAGCTGCAGCTAGTAATCTTAAAGATATATTGTAAATACGTTTTTTTTCCCTTTAAATTTCAGCATACGTGACATTTATAACTTCGTGTTACTCTTAAAATAGAAATAGAGAAATGGCTTAAATAATGCTGTGTCGTCTGAGACGTTTGTCTCACTTAATAAAGATATATTCTCGGGGCTGTAAAATCATTCAATGTTTGCAATAGTTCAAATTATAAGCAATATATTACTCATTACGGAAAAAACCCGTTACCTGAAAGAGGGATGGCCAAACTATGCGAATCCGCCGATGTCGACGCATTACATGAAATTAATTGCCGTATTGGATTCAGAGGAAAATTAAAAAGTATTTCTTATACATTGTAAAAATAAATTATTATAATACACAAAATACGCATAGCTATACAAAAATACGCACGATTTAACAAGATACATGACTTAACACTCAATTGTAGGGAGTGCCTTTATTTATGTATTTATTACTTGTGATGACTACAAATAGGCTTTATGCCGGGTGGTGGTCATAGTCATTCAAGAGGCTACATTAAAGATAAATATTCCTGCCTGGTATTCACCATGTTCGGGAGGAAAACCTCTCCGAAAACCTCCCACGCTTTTGGAAAGGTTTCATAACAGTTATATCATAGCTTATTATTAAATATTTGAGGGAAGTTTACTATGTAAGGGAATTTTAGGTAATACCACTGCATTACAGTTTATGGCGTATATTTGTAGTTTGTATGGCGCAGCTTGAAGAGAAATGAAATAATTGACGAATAATCTTCGAAGGGTTGGCAACCCCTTGCCTAAAAGAAAGAAATATAAAATTTCTTTCATGCAATTTTTTGTCATTTGACGTCCTCAAATAATTCCTATGCCTTACCTCTAATGTTTTAAAAATCTATTTTTAGGTACCAAACCTATCCCAGTTTTTATTTCTTTTCTTATGACTCCTTTTTGTAAATCTTTTCCTTTTCCCTCTTTCCTTCCAACTCTCTGACATTTACTCAGCCTTAAATCTTATACACTCGCATCTCCTTCACTCTTCTCCCTAACTTTTCTCCCTCCGCTCTTCCATTTTCTCCTCCATACCTCTACTTTCCTTTTTTACGTCCCCTTTTATTTCGCACGACGACCATTTCTTTCCCCCCTCTTTCTTTCCTGTATTTTCAGGCATATTTCTTTCTCTTGTCCACATTATTCTACTTCTCCCTCCTCCACTGTCACTCCATTGCATTCTTTTGTGTTTTCTTTATCTGTTTGTCCGGTATATATTCTATCTTATTTTAGTTGTACGTACTTTTGGTAGCCTAACTTAATTTGTTCACGATTTAGCTTTATTATGAATAATTTCGTAAAATTAAAGTATATCACAGTTTAAAATGTTATTCCGGATCAAATGTAAAATAAATAATAATATCAATGACAATCCGATGACTGCTAATTATCAGCATTCTTTGGTCTGATCATATTCAGCATTTCTTCATAGCAAATAAATCTGCAATGTGAAGTCAACGAAAGCTAAAGTATGGAATTTCAATCTTGAACACACTACGTCATATAAGATATACAGGCGACGGTGTTGGATGTGAGTATGAAAGAGGTATATAAATACCCGTCCTTGATAAAGCTAGGGCTAGGGGATGAAAATCTTCGTAAGGACAACCAAAGTTAAGAGATTTGATACTGTAAAAAAGCTGCTGCAACAGTGAAGTCAGGAGGAGAAAACTAATTTGGTGGACAAGTTTCGATTTTCACATTTTCAATTAACTTAATCTTCCAAGATTATATTTGTATTTTTAAATGCAAAAATATATTAATGACCTCTTGGTCTCTTTTTGGTCAAATATATCATAACTCTATGGAGTGTAATTTTCCTCTTCAATTAAGCTTACCAGATTCTACCGCTTTCTATTTCCGCTCAAGCTTTTATTCTTCGAAAAACTCAACAGCAGCAGGTAGATAGCGCTATATTTTAGCAAAAATCTTATACGAAAATCGAAAAGCACCGTAAGAAATGCGCAAATCCATTGGTATGATTCACCTATGGGCACCATTTACATCTTGTTAAAAAAGGATTTACGCATTTTTACTGAGAATTTCTTTCTTAAAGGCAAACTTTTGAGAGCAAAAGTAATAATAAATCTATATATTAATGAATAACTATAAATCAATCAAACAGTAATGGGCTCTTTATGTAGTTTTAATTTTAGTTCATTAATTATAAAATATTATTCATTAATCAAGCTTTGCATAATTTATTCACTGAGAAATTTAGGCATAACGTTGCTGGAAATTCTCTGACACCCACATGAAAGTAGGAGGGAAGGTGTACGCAATTTTTCCTTCCATCCGTCATGTACAAAGTTCCTTGTTCCTATCTCTTTCACCTCTCCCTTACTTCTTAGCGCAGCTCTCTTTTTCAAATCTTCATCCTTCCCTCATCTTTCCATTCATTAACTCCCCTCTCTCTTTGCGCCAACTTTAATCGTTGCCTCCGCTTTCTCTGTTTCCGGTACCTCACTCCGCCTCCCTTAATTCACCAAAATGTGCCTTCTGCGTCATCAGTGTTGCCGGAAATTTATTTTCTCGCGCGCTTGAGCGAGTTGCGTATGTTTTTGGAGAGCAATTCCCGCTCGAGTTGATGGATAAAAGAGGAAAAGGAGGAAACAATGGAAAAACGCGATGCGAGTTCAAAATTTGTAGCACAAAAGAGTAGAAGGTGTACGTGCATTTGGTGTCTGGAAAAGAGGAACGGTTCCCGTGCAAATCCTGCGTGAAAATCTCTTCATTCTTCACTTGCTGCGATGAATGGTGGACTAAGTGCGGTAGAAACTGTTTGTTAAGAATGGGTACATTGTGCTTAACGCTCCCCAAGTGAAAAGATCGGGAAACGCTAATAAAGATTCCCCTACAAAGCGGTAGTAGTCCGATACGTTTTGTCGCCTGTCGTGCGCAGCAACACTTCTTTTGTTTTAAGGTTGCCGTACAATTTCTAAACTCTCTAGTTGTATAAAAAAACGGAATCCATCAAATAGAGATATTTTTCTCTTTGCTGTGTCGTATTTTTTTTATTAGTTAATTTCCTGGGGCTTCCCACTCTATTCCTCCTAACAAACGGAAAGCTTAATTTCGCACTGTTTTATTAGAAACATATCTCATCCGGAGATATTCGCAAAAAATCATCTTCATGTTCATTTAGTACTGAGGAAGGTGATGTCACAACAATTCACACAACTTTCTCTTTTTCAAGAGCACGAATCATATTTCCCAGAGTAATTTTGCAGCATAAGTTTTATTTCAGGAGAACTTGATATTTCTACAGTCTAGTATTAGTAATCCACCAGTGATACCTGAAACTCTTTTGTTACCTTCATGTGAAATTAATGTCGAATTTGCGTTATACGCAGCCAATACGCGAAAAACACGGCTTTGTTTCGAAAAATTGCTGCGAAATCTAGCTGAAGCTCACTGGAAATGTTAGATTTAGGTTCGATTAGAGAAATAATATTCAGAAATCGAGAATGGTAGGGATATAATGTTTCTTCCCACGCTTCACTCGTTTCCAGCAAAAATTGTATCCACAGATTATCTTTACATTTACATTTACATAAATACCCCGCGAACCGCCGTAAGGCGTATGGCAGGGGGTGTTAAAACACCAACATCCCTAAATAGCTACCCCATTTATAGGTCTAATGCTATCTGGAAAAAGAGACCAGTAATAACTATCCGTTCTCGCTATAATCTCTCGAAATTTTTTAGACGTCTGGTCTCGGAAATCGCGTTCGCTAATCGCCGGTATAACTATGTCTCGTATTTCCTCAAGTAAATCGCTACTCAGAAATTTCTCGAACAATTTGTGCCTGGACTCGAGTCTCCTATCCTCTAAGGAATTCCAACCTAGGGTTTTGATCATTTCTGATACACTGCTATCGAATCTATAATCTCCTTTTACGAAGCGAGCTGCTCTACGCTGTACGCGCTCTAACTCTGAGATCAGACCCTTCTCGTGAGGGTTCCATACTGCGCAGCAGAACTCAAGTAACGGACGAACTAGTGAAAAATAAGCTACCTCTTTGACATTTGTCTGACTGCCTCTAAGAACGCGGTTACATAGCCTAAGAGTCCTATCGGCTGACCCCACTATATCTCGTATGTGCGTTTTAAATGACAAATTACTACTGAAAACGACCCCTAAATATTTATATTGGCCTACGAATTCTAATGTAGCGCCACTAATATGATAGGGAGTTTGGGTCGAGTTTCTGACCGGGGAGCGGGTCATGCTCATTGCTACACATTTATCTATGTTTAGACCAAGTTGCCAATCCTTGCACCATTTAGAAATAACGTCTAGGTCTCGCTGTAATATCGATGAATCCTCCGGGGTTTGGATTTTTCTGTATATAAGTGTATCGTCCGCAAAAAGTCTTACGTTACTTTTTACATTGTCTACAATATCGTTAATATATATTAGAAACAGTATCGGCCCAATGACACTGCCCTGAGGAACCCCTGATGTAACTTCAACTTCGTCGGAATAAACGCCATCTAAGACAACACGTTGACTTCTGCCTGTCAGGAATGACTGAATCCACTGTGTGATTTGATTGTTAATTCCATAAGATTTGAGTTTCTGAAGCAACTTCGGATGCGGAACTGTGTCGAACGCTTTTCTAAAATCCAAAAAATAGCATCAGTCCTAAAGCCTTCGTCGGCTGCTTGCATTATATCATGGTTGAGAAGTGCTAACTGACTCTCGCAGGAGCGGCCTTTCCGGAAGCCGTGCTGGCTTTGAGCAATCGCTACATTTTCGCTGAGGAAACGCATTAAATAACTGCAAATAATATGTTCTAAAACTTTGCAAAATATCGACGTTAGAGATATCGGTCGGAAGTCATCTGGCTTAGTCTTACGCCCTTTTTTTGGCACGGGAGTTATATGAGCTATTTTCCACGAAGCCGGAACCGTACATTCTTCTAAAGACTTACTATAAAACGCGAGAAGGAGGGGTGAAAGCTCACTTGCAAGTGTAGATATGACATAAGCAGGTACACCTTCTTCCATCTTGAATTGAGATAAAACATAAAACATAACTTAACCTACGTTTCTTGCTTCCTTATTAAACGATATGATTCTCTCAACTTCTTTCACCACAACACCTTAAAGACCATGTTTACATATTCCTTATGATTTGACCATTTCATACTTCATCAACTTCGACAATACCAACTGAATGATTACGCAATCAATACGTTTTTGTCAAATAGCTCATACGAATAAACGGTGTACTCCACAATGATTCAAAACTGATCTAGAATCATTTTATCCCAAGTATTCGCATGCCAATTACCCTGTAGGAAAAATCTGTTAATGAATATTCTGATTTTAAGAAAATAAAATTTCTTGAATTTTAACATCAAATACAGCGGTTTTCTATATACCTTCGGAAAATGGCGTGATTCAAATGAAATTGCTCCTGAAATCGCTCTCCGCGCTTCAGCGGTATGCAGCTTGGATTCGGGGAAAATTCAGAATCAATTCGAACCCGCGCCACCTTTCTTTCTTTAGATCCTTCCATTTGTCTCTCTGACCAGAGTGTGACCTGCTAAACGAGCATCTCCCTCCCGCTGACCTGAATCCGGACGCCACTGGCTATGCTCTTGAAAGGCAGTCGTACAGATGTGACCTTCTGACACACCCATCGCCCTACAAACCCGTCTCATTTCTTCCGCATCTCTAGATTCGGAAGAAAAGTGAAAAATCACCGCCGTCCTCATGAATCTCAAAAGAAATCACGCTCTCCCATTGTCTAAAGGTCTTACCCGTTTCAAAGGGTCTGGCGAGGGAATGCTGGGCGGAAAGAGATAATGTTTGAACCAAACTAACTCTAGTTTATTTACTTTAATTTGTTAAGAACAACCAGAAACTCTCTGTAAACCATTTTTGCCTCGTTGCACTTACTGGGGTTCTGAGATTTCGATTCGCATTTATGAGAAGCTTTAGCCCATAACAATCAATGGATTACTTTTTCGAGTAAGAAATTTTGTGGTAATAAGAGAGGATATTAATTTATTTGCAGGTTTTCCGCATGACTTTAATAATGTACTATTGTAAGGCTATCATATATGTAATTTTCTATGTATTCGCACCATTTTTTTTATTCGCTGTGTTATAATGTCGTTCCACGAAGTCCGGCGCACTATGATAGATTTTATTTGATAGGTTAATTTTTTTTCATTTCAAGGTAAATAATATTTTGTAGAATGAAGCATAAAAAGAGTTCAGTAGTACCGCTGCTATATTCTTTTTCATTTTAAAGTTTTTATGTAATCATCAATTAAGATATACTAACTATATATTTTGCGTAAGAAACGACTGTATCCGACTCCATTTCAATTAAACGTCCCATTGAAATTAAAATCACCCACATCTCAATATTACACCTAATTTAAAAAACAAAAGATTAAAAACTGATAATCTACGGTGAGATTCGTAAATTTAACTGAATAAGCACTTTATTTTAAAATCTCTAATAGATAAATACTGGATAACTTGTTATCATTACTGTTATTAGGCCCCTAACTTTGTTTTCTAATATAAAAATGCATTTTTAAACTTACTTCATACGTTTCTACCATTACAAATCATGTCATAAATAATAAAGGTTCAACAAATATCAGGTTATACATACAGTTTTATTGTTGGGACAGCTTCCCCCAGCTTCAGTTAGCCATTTTCTGCTGTAAAACATTTTTCCTGTTTATGACTGATGTCATCATTTTATGTATATTTCATCACCGATCATCATTTTACATCTCAAAATTACAAGAAGTAAATCATGGTAATCATTTCTTTGTACTCCTGAAATCCCTTAAGGAATTCCTGATATTCTCAAGAGTAGATAAAATGTTAATAGACAGTAAATGTATTGATTTTATTTCCATCTACATTCTAGTCGACGCGATTAAACTGCTCAAATACATCACTCTACTTTTGTTAGCGGTCTTTGGTATCAACTGCTTGGGCCGTGATTTCGTGGTAAGTCTTTATCAGGAAAAAAACAATTACAACTTTTTGAATGTTCTTTGTTCCTGATGACGATCTTTCATGTACAGCCAACACATTTTTGCTATTCTGTTCGACCACATACATCTCCAGATCCAGTTTTCTAACAAAAACGCTTTAATTTCTTTGATTTATTTAGTTTTATCAAATTAAATTGTTTTACTATATCTTGTATGGGAGAATTTTTGTTTTCTGGGAATAATTTATTTCTTGTTAAATATCGACCAAAAACTGTTAACTCTGTTCAAGGATTTTCTTAAGAGAGTGTCAAAAACAAACAAGTTCTTTCTTTTCTTTTTTGCGTATTATAATTTTTTTTAATTTCTTAAGTAGTAAATACCAATGTATAATAAGATACGGGGTTTGGTGGAAGAGAGGCTCACTCGTACCTAGCAGCACCATTAAAGGATCAAATAATATTATTAATAACAAATTATTTTCTAGTTCAATGAATAAATCGAAATACTTCTAATATCTGTGAATACCGTTGCCCAAAAGCTGTGTTAGTGAATTTACCCTAACTTAAATACCCAACTTTAATCCGAGCCAGACGCTCTCCCCTAACCCGTGATTTTCAGTAAAAAGGAAGTGAACTTAAAGTGCTTAATAGAAAAACATGGATAAGACCCCGAGTCAGGAGCCATGAACTAATGTTTTCCGGTAGGAAGTGAATCTATTCGTCATCGAAATAGTTCTATACATAAATACTGCTCCGCTAAATCTTTCTCTAACACCATAAACAGTTTGAACTACACGAATCCTTCATCTTTTGGATACATTTCGAAGCATACGTCCAATAATAAATACGTAAGTCACCACGGATACGATTTAAGGACCAATTGTGTGAATTTTGACCCAAAATTGTTTCATCCGAACCGAAAGATACCTGCAAAGAGGACTTCTTTACACGGAGCAGAATCCCTTCAGCTTTCATTACATCTCTCCAATCCAGCATTCTCGCCTATTTCCCTTCATCCTTCTTCATTCACTATTCATGCCGTCTCTCTTTCCCCTGCGTTAGCCTATTTCCACCTTGGATCGCTTAATTCCTCAGCTCCTTCCTAGGATTCAAATCCCTCCTTCCCCTTTCATTTTCTCCTTTTCATCTCCTCATCCCCCTTTGCAACTCACTCGCCTCATATCCTTTGCAGGAGAGCCACAAAAGAACCAAGATTCCTTACCCACAAAGCAGAGACCGGAGGTGGGTTGGGGTAAAAGCGCCCCCAACACCCCCTACGCACCCCACTTTCTCCCTACAATATCCCTTTCCACGCTATACTTCTTCCTTTCTCGCTGTTTACACTCCGAGGGTAAAGGATGCTGCGGATTTGGACGCAGCATGGAAGCGGAGTCCGGAATACCGGATGTTCTATCCTAAATATTTCCCTCTGGGACCGCGAAGATTCTTGCGCGGTCTAATTCTATGGAGGTTTACCTTCCCATACTTTCGTCTGTCCACTGAGGAAAAAGGGGAATTCTGGGCCGCTAAACATTTTCGGAGGTATGTAGGCATAGTTAAGAGAACGTTTGCATACAAAGAGTTCAACTCTGGGGTAACTCGTTAAAAATAATAGTGGACTTCGAAAGAAAGAAGATAGACGTCTTTGAGATCGCGTTCTTTAACGAAGACCTGCCGTATAAGTGATATAACGTACGAACGAATTTCAAAAGACGAAGAATTCGTTGCTTGGTTACGCTTCAGCTAATAAATAGGATGTTTGTCAGTTTATTTGAAGAATTTCCAAAATTTTGCCGCTTAGATTATATCTGTTTGTGAAAAGTTAACTGAGTGCAATGTTCATATCTTGATAAAACTTTCACATACGTAACTCTTTAGTACAAAGTTCGAGGAACTGCAAACTTCAGACCGCATTTGTGCCCTTTTCGGGAATTTGACACGGCTTTACCGTTCTTAACTGATTTAAACAACTGAGATATTGAATAAAATTCCTTCTTTGTCTTATTCATCTTGTATAAAGAAAAGCAAATGTAAATATATTTCAATTTACGCCTTAGTTTAATCCCTTTTTGTTTTTGCTTCAATGCAAATTATCCACCTTTTGCAATTTAATACATTAATGCATAGAATTTACTTCGTAAATTTTTCTTGCAATGTAGAAAGAACACCGGAATCAATTTTTGTGCACATCCTACACTAAAAATGTGGGACCTAGTAGCGGGGTACGAAACCGGTCATTAGATCTACCATATATCCTGGGAAAGAAAATACATTAATGAAAATCCGCCCATTTTATTGCTCAATGCATAGTTAAGCTTTTTATCCAACAAATTGAAGCATTTGTCTTGCAGATAAAAACTGGTAAGAAAGATGGAAGGAGAATTTGATATAGGGGTACAATCTTGTTATCCTTCTAAAGTCGTTAAAGATACCGAATGACATCGACTTAAAAACTTGTATATAGTTCATTATAATCTGCCATTTTGTATCGTCTATGGTATGATGGTTTTAATGCAAATATGGAATTTGGTATCTGAACTTATTTTAATATTTGACATGTTAGCTATTAACACCTTAGAAACGAAACAAATTTTGTGAGTATTACATATCTCTTTGACCATTTATCAAGCGAATTCAATAAATTAGGGATTATCACAAAGCAGATCTATCAAAGGTTTGAGGAAAAGCACGCGGAATAGTAGCTGTAACTTCCGTTAAGTCTTTTTGATCAGTTATTATGAAAGTGAAACCCGTTGAGATTAAATTTGTACTTTAAAAGTATATGAGAATAAAATTATTTTGAAAACTACAAAAACGCGAGACCGACCTACTTTCTACATCACATATCCAGTGTCCTTTTGCAGCAGTTGTAAATTTCTTGAATATAGGTATACAACTTTATGAAGTATTAGTTTTAATACTATGTCTATAATTAGACTTAAATGTTCTTAAAATCAATAAAAAAATCCTTATCCTGGTAGAATTCTATATCAGGAATCATGGTAAATGACTCTGCAAATTCTACAGAAACAGAAACATCGACTGACGATTAACGTGTAAACAGGTCACTGATATATCTTTTTCTGCAGAATTTGCACAGTTATTCACCATGATACCTTATATGTTCATATGATAAAAATGATTATACTTAGTGGAATTACTCTGCCTTTCATTATTCCCTTAACAATTATATTCGAAATCATTGAAATACAAACAGAAGGTAGAAGAGGTGGAGCGATAGGTGCTAAAATTACCACATTAAAATAGCTGTCGAAACAGAAAGATGGCATTATTATAGCGTATTGGCAATGCCTTGGAAGAAAAGAAAGCTTAAACCTTGTTAGCGACTTCAAATAAATTCAGGAAATGTACGTTTAATGGAGATATGCAGCCTTCTCTTAGTATTGGCCGAACCGAAAGTATGCGTTTAAATTATAGAGACGCGAAGACGAATCGTTTAAGAAGCTGATCATTCAGGCGAGAGGCGTCTTACAGAATGTCGATTAAGAAGTAAATATATTCTTAGTAAGTTAAATATATCGCATTATACATCGATTTTTTGCGAAAGAACAGTTATCTCTGCTTATCGCTCAGTCCCAAAATTTTTGCGCTGATATATTTAGATCATTGCCTTAATATAAGTACGAGGGTACTCGTAGCTCATAAATTTTAGTGATCTACTTCAATTAAATATTTTAAGAATGAAGCAATTGGAATATATTCTTTAGAATCAATTGGAATACAAAATTAATTTGCGTCCATTGTAAAGAGAGTTATTTTAAAATGAAATTTATTACTCGAGAATGTCCTAGTAAACGTAGATTTTGTGGAGAAAAGGGAGTTCCTGTTATCTCCCAACAGGGATGAAGCCAGGATTTGTCCATGAAGGAGGTATTAGAGCCATGAAGTATACACTGCATTGCCTGCAAACCAAAGGCAGGAATACTTTAGCCCAAAAACTTATGAAAATAGAATCCGATTTATTTTATTACGCATATCCTGCGAGTCTCCAGCGATGTTTGTTTGAATTAACTGCGAGAGGCCATTTTCCCGCGACTGGGTTTGAAACCCCCGAAAACCACCCCCTTAGCTACGCCTCTGCCTCCTACCATATGAGGAATTGCATGCGAATTTTGTTACCTCAAAGAACATTTTGTTAACTTTTCCTATAGTGCAGTCCTATAAGTCCTGCGGGCTAAGGCAAATTTGTGAATTCGTGAGTGATAGATTAGTTACCTACGCTGAAGTATCAATGGTCAAAGCTTCAATGAACCACACATAATACCTTCAGTAGTGGAGATGTTTCTCTCCCAAACGAAATATTTTCCTTTGTTTTCTTAGTCTTTTTAGGATAAATATTCATTAGGAAATGCACATACGAGGTGGAAGAGAGACCCGCTTGGACATAACCCCAGGAATAAAGGGTCATGAATATATACCATAGTATAATACCATGTGTTAAAGATGCTTAACTTCTAATTACTCACACGTTGCATATTGTGGATCACCATTTTAGATTAATATCACTCAATTTAAGAATGCAGATTTGCGGGAGATTTCGAAGAGAAGAAGGATGATTTGTTGCTTTCCTCTTCAAAATCGGAAGTATAGGTGGGTAAGCGTTTGCATTTTCAGCGTGTGACCCCTGCGGGAAACTTTGGCGAAATAGCTGTAAATTTGTCGATAAGGCGCCATATTGGAGAATGCCGTTTTTCACAGTCGGATACATAAGTTTCGTCGTATTTCGTCTCATGGCTGCAGGTGTGCATCGACAATTTACTCCAATCGCTACCATTTAGTCGCACATGCGCAAAAGAGGGATACGGCAGAGAGTTGTTCCAACCAGATTAGAGGAATTTCCTGTCCCTTGTATCATCCTTTACTGTTCCTCCTACGCTCCTTTCGGGATTGAGGGAAATTAATTCTGAATTTTCAGAGTAAAAATTCTGCTAAGACCCCAAATCGCGATTGGAAAGCCTAATTTATCCAATTTTGATGTGCTCGAATTTTTATGAAGAGATATATTCTTGCAGGGATCCTCAGAAAACCGTTGGTATGGTGGTTGAGGGTTTCTGGCGGTACTCTATATCTCAGATATGGGCATTTCTCCGAAGTCCACATGGATTTCGTTATAATTTTGCATTTTTCAATTAATGCATTTCCCTTAAATATTTAATCGACTCATTCAATAAACATCTCCAAATGCATGCTTAACTTTCAGAAAACTAAAGTGAACGTGAGAATGAAACCTATGAAGTGATATTTTCTAAATCTGTTTTCAAGGTATATATCAGGTCTCACGTCTTCGAATATTATGCAATACAAGATTAAATTGTTTTAGCATAACTCATAAGGAAAGTTTAGGTGACTTGGCACGATAAGGCGTGCACCTAGGAAAATTCTAAAGGAGAAACGAAGATGAAAAAAGTCTTACGGTACCGGGACTCGAACCCAAATCTCCCATTTGCCGGTTGGTTTCTCTTTCCATTGAGACCATTCAGATAGCTCAATGGATACAGCGACCAACCGGCCTATTAGGAGACACGGGTTCGAGTCCGGGTACCGTCAGACTTTTTTCATGTCCGCTTCTCCTTGGGAATTATCGTACTCAAAATAGAGGGGTCTTCTCTGTTTGAGTTAAATAAATAAATTAATAAATGTCTGTTTTCACATGTGAAGTGGCTTACAACCTACGTGGATGTTATACAATAAACCCAATAGGGAAGATTGAGCTTCAACTTGTGGAAATTCTCTTTAATAATGCGCGATAATATTTAAAATACTCATTTAAGTAGGAAGAAGAGCAAGAAAAAAACATATCCTCGAGATAACCGATTGAAACGACCGTGATATTATGTTGTTTCAATATTCACCTGGTCCAATTTTAAAAAAATCTCAAACGACTACTTGGAAATCGTTTGGGTATTTCAGAAGGCATCACCTTCATAAGCAACAGGAAGTTTTAACCATTTATTCCCACTTCCTCGTTGTCTTCTTGGAATTCGCATATGATTACATAATTGGTGATACATAGAGATTTATTTTGATAATTATATAATCCGAAATGCAGAAAATGGAGGAAACTCTTTTCATCGCTCCACACAGAGCATCCAAAATGAAGAAGATACGTTCCTGAGAATCTCTTCTGCGATTCCTACTTTAAAAAATTCCTCCGAACTCTTCATTTAGAAGCAGCGTGGCGGAAGTCCGAGATTTTATGATCCTTATCTTACTTGAGAACTATACAAATTCAAGAAACAGCAGTTAGAACGAGGATCAAGAGTTTCTGGGTGAATCCAAAATTTCAATTCCTCATAAATACAGCTTTGCGGTTAGCATCCATGATGATTTAATTTTGAAGTTCTCTAGAAAACAGAATCTCATTCTTGAATAATAACAGTTATAAAACGTCTTTACTGGAGGGCGGGATTGGGACTTCTTAGTTCCTTCATAATCTAAACCTTACATATACATCTAACCTCTGATTCTTCATGACCGGTAACCACAATTTTACCTCAAATTTACTGCTAAAGGTAGGACATACACAAAATTCGCTGCAAATCACCCGGAGAGCTCTCTTACTAGACTGAAACTAGGTTAATTTTAAATATTTTTCTAGATTATATGGAGTACCTCCGTATAAAATATTTTCTCACATCTAAGCCCACTTAGGTTGCAGCCATAATATACGGTGACTTTTTTTTACATATAAAGAGGTAAGTGCTTTAATTATATGCTAAAGAATAAATTTCCGCTAAATGTAATCCAAATCTCTTCCTTTTCAATGTAAATTTTCCCCGAAAAGTGAAGGTCTTCCATTCACGGGTACGCCGTATAAATTACCTTAAATGTGACATAAAATATCTCAGTCATTAGAGTTCGAGAAAAGCTCCAAAAAGCCGTAATTTGCTAGAAAACTAACCATTGCAAAATTCCAACCTGCGTAGGAGTGGTTAGGGTTCTCAGTGTTCGCGCTTCGCAAGTATTGTTCTCAATACGTATTTTGGCTAACTATCCTTACTAGAAAAACTAACCAGTTATTTTTCTCTCCCATAGATGGCATATAGGATAATTCCTGAGACGAAAATAAAAAAAGAGATCTAGGGGTATTCAGTCGGAAAAAAGTTTCCATTTGCATCAACCAGAAATAAAAAATAGAAATGATTAATATTTGATACATTTCTAATATTAAATGAACCGTCTATATTTGTTTACAACTTACATTACCTTAGAAGTAAAACAGTAAGCTAATACGAAACCTCATTATTTGAAGACTTACTCCTGGTTACATTTCTCGTTATTTCACATTAAATGTTTACTACATAAACACATGTAAACAGCAAGCCATCATTCCATGCTTTTAAGGTCGCGCATCTTTCGCAGGAGACATTAATTTTTGAAACTGTACTTTCCTCGGACTAGAACTAGTATTTTAATTATCATCTCTATAATCATTGTACGAGCTTATGCTAAAATTTAATTTCTTTTATCAAATCGAACCCTATTTCTCGGAGTATCCTATTGACGCTTATCGCTTTTTAGTACTACGACTAAGTACTAAATATTTAATCGACAACTTTTGTAATTTACAAATGTTTCGGTTTTCCAATTTTATTTACATTATAAATTCAATTTCGATCAATTATTTCACTTATTACAAATGGCACTAAACTGCCAATGATTTATTAGATTGCAATCTTCAACAAATAAGTTAGCTTGCTCTTTTATCAATAAAAATTCGTGTTCATTTAAATCTAATTACTGCTAAATTAAAATTACAAATAGGTTATCTATTACAATTCTATCTCAAACATAAAAAACGATAACATATATCGAGAACTCATTAGTAACTTAGGAATGTTAAAAGTAGTGAATTATATCTATGAAATAAATGGTATCAACGTATATCCCAAAGGATTTAAGTTATATGGCTTGGAGGTCTAGGATTATACAGCCATTTGGCTTTATGCAGGGATTTTTTTGGCATTAAAAATTCATTTCCTGTTTGGAATAAAATGGAATTGAATAAATGGTCCCGGTAGCAAACAAAAGGTTTTGGTGGGATGTGATAAGCTTGTTTACGCTCTACTTACAAATATTCTGGATCATATGGGATTACATTCCCAATTTCGCCGGAAGAATAGATTTCCTATTTTCGAATAAAGCCAATAGAAATCATTATATTTTCTTATTAATATTTATTTTAGGATAAGTCCATTATACAGAAACATTCAGCAGCAAATAAAGAATAAATCCTTCAATCTCATGTATCACAACAATTAATAACTTCCGGAAAGATTTTAAACACAAAAGAGAATATGAATAGGGTACTTTAAGTAAAATTAAAAGTAAAATTGTTGCTAAGGAATGGTAGCTGAAAAACACGTCGGAAGTGCCTTTTCTTTACAGTTTCCTCATTAAAATTGGAAATTATTTTAAAGGAATACTTTACCGCATGGTCAACCGGGGTGAAAAACCAAGACTTCATCATTACACCTTATCTCCGTCTCCTCCCTTTCATTCCCATCATCGTCATGGCCTAAATTTTAAACGAATCCATATCCATTTTTTCACCAAAACTAGATATCTTTTATCCCGCCTCTCTCATTCGGAATTCTTCTAGTGTTCAGTTATTATTTCGAGCATGGTGGATATTTTCTATTCGTAGGAACGTCGGCAAATCTAACCTCTCGACTGTCTTCGAATCTAGATTCTTTTGAATTTTTTTTCTGCTTCCTAACGGAATATAAGAGTTGATGACCTCGTACTCTCAACAAATCCTATTTCCAAAGAAACTTCTCAAAATCTCTGTTCCGAATTTTCCGAATGCAATAACAAGGGCTGAATTTTGGGAAGATGAGAGCCAGTATCTCACAAAGTCATGGAATAAAGATTCAGGTGAATAAAAACTCGGTGATCCTCAGCAGCACTCCTCAATTATTCCATTCAAATAGTCGCTTTAAAGTCTCTTTACAAAAAATGCTCTTATGAAGCAGAAATGTTTTAACAACCTAAAGCGTTGACATTTACGTTGACGGATTCATCTTTGGGAGAGTTTAGAGTGTTAGTCTTATCGAGGAAATACTCGAAGCGTGCAAACAATTCAGCTAGATTCCAAGCAATCAGTTACTTCTGCAAATTTCCATTGTACATCTCGCACTAATTTTCATATAATTACTATATTTTTTTAATGGAAAACTCATAAGTTATCAGACAATGCTATAAAATAAGGTATATGTGATATACGATTTCATTAGGCACACAGCTGCAGAACCAAGTGACAGCATATTTGCTTATAAAGAATTAATAGCGTAATAACATTTTAAGATCCACAATCTTTAAACATTGATACTTTGAGAGTAAACTCAGATAACTATTGTATGTAAATAACACAAATAGTAATTCACTTTTTGCTTGTGGCTTGGGTAGGTATTCACATTGCAATATGAAGCACTGGGACGGAACCAAACACAGATGCTACTAAGCATACAGATGCAGGCACACACGTATCCATCTATGCTTACCAGCAAAAATAAAAAAACGGGCGTATACACACGCGCAAATTTACCTCAGATGGATGCAATGCAGACGTAGATACGGAAAAGAAACGGAGTACTCATAGCGAAACGGAGAACTCGAAACGAAACGAAGAATTCTATAGAGAAGTCTTTGGAAAGGAAATTTTTTTGCCAACGCGTATTCGAGATCATCAGAAAATTCCCACCTTAATTGCAGCAATTTGACTTCGCCGACTCGGCCTCAATGACCCACCTACGGAATACCACCGGTCAAAGATTCCTGTCTTCATTCCCCATCAAAAATACTTGCAAACAGTTCGTACACGACATAGGAGAGAGCAGAATTCCCGGAATTACGTCCCACCCAATCGCCCTCTACCTTCGGAACGCAATCACACGCCGCCACTCCGCACAAAACCCCGCGACGGAAGGGAGCTTACATTTTCCATTTTTGTTCCCAAGTCTCCGAAAAATGTTTCCCTCACGAGGAAATATTTCCCGCCGCGACGGGGAAAGAAAGGAAAAAAATCGCGCATAACTCCTTACCGCGAGGAGCTGCGCGATGAATTACGTTGACCCGTGCTCTCCTAACAAGATGTCCCCGGCGCTAGGAAAGAAGCGCGAACAATGGAACGGAAAAGAAACTCCGAGATGGAACGGAAAGGGATTCTTTTCTCCTACAAGATGGCACCCGACCTCTTGAATCAAACACGTCCCCATCGAAGAGTTGTATATACTACTCTCCGAGGAAATGATAATAAAAAAACGAAAGAGGAGCCTACGTCGAAAACCTACGACAATAAGAAATTTCGGAGGTAGGGGAATGCGAGCTCAGAGTATTATTTCCGTGTTTCGCTCACGTTCTATTAGGTCTGGTGACGCCCCCTCTCCGTCTGGAGGTATTCTTCGAGGTACATGGACCCGAGGTCATTACGGAGGGATTTTTGAGAGGATAGAGCGTATATGTATTTCTTCGAACGCGAAAGGAAAGAAATAAACATTCTTTCGGATTGATATTTGGTTCTCGGTTCTATCAGGAAAAGAAGACCAAGTTCTAAGATATTTTAAATCGAGTGCTACATCCTTCCGCAATACATAAAAGCAATAATGGTATTCTCGTTACAAATGTCAGGTTCCATGGTGAAATGTACACGACAAACAAAGCGAGGGTTTATTTTTATTCAGGAAATTGTAAAATCTTTTCGATTGCTGAGAGGTAATCCTTTTCGGTTGAGAATATGACAAAAATATATGTAGTTATGGTTTATCTTTTGCTGGGTTAACTTCAAAACGTGAAATTTCCTAAACTTAAAGAATTCTTATGTATATATTTTGATCATAGAAACTTCAGGCTGATTCAAAACCAATGCTCTAAGCGAAATATATAATTCATAAAGAACCATTCAAACAAAATTTTCCAAATGCTTTTTAATCTAATATTTATTTTGTTGCTTAATATTTCTCCGTTACTGTACCGTCCTTTTTTCTTGCAATTGGAAACACATTTACGCATCAATGAAATACTTATAATTCCTCTACTATATCCAGAAGAAGAAACTAGTATTTCTTAAAAACTCTCAAGATTATTTTGTTTAATACTCTACAGATTATTTTTTGGCAACCCCAGTACGCAATGTGCAATACTCCGTTCATTCGGAAGTGCCTGTTTATCATTAAATGTTCAGATTCGATTACTTTTCACATAAAATAGTAATATTGGGCTTAAATCTATTAATTTAATTCCAGAGCTATAGAGGCTAAATTGGATTTAAAATAATAACCTTATCATTTAGTTGCTACAATATGTCGATTTTCAAACACTTTCATGATGATTATTTTTCGTCTTTTCACAATACTGGCAGAATGTCCCAAGAAATGGTATTTCTATTTCGAATAAAAATTTACAATTTTTTTCAGCATAATTTAGAAAGTGTTATAGGCCTGGTTATAATAGTAAAAATTAATAAAAACCCCAGAAAACCATGAAGGAAAACACTAACGGCTTTTGATCAATTCGCTCTCCATTGGAGCATCTTCAGAGCTTTGTCAATAGGATGAGACTCTCTCTTAAAGATGCTCTCCCGAAGAGCTAAATGTACATAAGCCGCCAGTGGTTTGTTTCATGGTTTTCTGGAGTGTTCTTTATATTTTGTCAGCATAGTTTCGAATGAGTGCAATTGTGTAGCAGTCAAATGCCCGTTTGAAAAGTACTTACTACAATCTTCATTATTGCCATGCGGTACATCTCATTCTAATCGTCCGCCTTTCTTCAAAGTTAGAATATTTTCTTCTTACCTTATTTGAATACATTAACACTTTCATGTCCGTATTTTTTTCGTCGTCCTTCAGTTTTCTAAAACCATCGAAACGCAATCAGTCTAAAAAGTGCTCGAATGAGTTCGCGGAGGCTGTGACAGTTTCTATAATAAAATCGCATTATACGAGTATTTTCTCCCATTTTGATTCTCACGACAAAATACACGATCTTGACACAAGATGCTGCAAGAAACTCCTTATTCCTCATCACCTAACAGAAATTTCCCATAAGTCATTCATCCTCACAAACAGCAATCTATGGAACGCACTTCTGAAATAAATACTCAACTTCCTCCCTTCCTTTAAGAAAAGGTATCACCAACATCTTTTAATTACGTAATAAAGAAATTTGAAGGACCACTTTAAAATGGCTGCAAAATTCCAATATACTTAAGCCTCAAATACCCACTATTATATTATATTACAATCATCGGGAATATCTTGAGTTCTTCAGTAGTAGTAAAATTATCATCGCAAGAAATTTGTCTTTGAAACACTGAAAATTTCTTTAGCTAAAAATCTTAGTGACAACAAAATAGTTGTCATAATTATTTATATCAGCCATAATTATTCACAAAGGCCAGACGTTATTAATATCGCTATTATCATAACATTATCTTCGATAGTATTAGAACCCTTATTGGATGAATATGAATCATAACTAACTCATACCCTTATGTTAATTTCATGACAATTTTCAGTAATCATGACGATAGAAAACAAAGGTGGTTTGTGAAGCTCAATTTGAACTGAGAAACAAACACAAAAAAATAGAAAACATATCTACATATCATTAGTAACAATTGCTGATTGCTACAAACGAAAATAATTGATTAACAGAATCAGTTAATATCCAACTCAATAAATAATGTTCGACTGACTGAATTCTCCACGCATTGTTGATTTCAAATCTCTTTCATTTCCGTAATTTTTGGAGCTTCGGAACTAATTTACAAATAAATTTCAATTTAATTTTTTTTCTATTAAAGGCAGGAAGTATCACTCCTCTGTTTCATGCCCTTGACCTAAAAAGCTTAAGGAAATCACTGTCTAGCTGCTGACTAGGAACGTTGGCTGAGTGATTTCATTTCCTTAACAAAACTCCTTGGCACCCACATGACAGTCCGCCGTCAAATAAAATGATAGATCAGCTTACGAAGTTGTCGGATTAAGGAGAATGCTTAGGTAAAAGCGGGATAGACGGATAGCTGGGTGAATTATATAACGACAGACCTGTCAAAAGAGGTAACTGATGATGATGATGCGGCTGTATTGATACCAAATACCCAATTAAAGGACTTAATGAACTAGTAAGGCCGTACCAATAGGCACCTAAAGAGATTACACCCCTTCCACAATAGCATGGAAACGCTGCCACGACCTGAGACGCAGGTTTGCGTATCCTATCCTCAAACTCTTACGGCAAACCATTCGTCACTCAATTCATCCTCGTAGCAATTCCTTCCTTGACGAAATCTCCGGTAAATATCTCTTCTTCCCCATGCATATTTCATCCTTCCCATTCGACATTTACCTCGCGCGCTTTCATAGCGATTCCCTTTTCGCGCTCCTCCGCCAAGGCTTTCGAAATCATAAAACGTCTCTCCCAAAATCACTCCCGAGATTCTCTCCGCTTGTGCCGACTTCCACTTTCCTTTCCATTCACTCCTTTGCAGCGCCCCCTCCCTTGTGGGGCCACTCCTTTAGAATCCGCGCTTTGAATGAAACCTTCCCCTCATTCCGGATCATTTTTCATTCTCTCCGATTTTCCTTCTGCTTCCTAGTTTCCAGGTGTTCCCTTTGAATCTCGCCTTTTCCACTCGTCTCTTAAAGGTAATGAAGGATACGTTTCTTCCTCCGCGGACTCCTATCCCTTAATAATCTCCCTTTGATTCTTATACTTTATGCAACTCGGAAATACAGATTGATGCGCGAGATGGCTTTTGTTCCCCTTTATCTATTGCAATCTCGACTTCTTACCGAGGAGTGTATGATGTGAGCGGAGGAGGAGATGTGAAAAGTTCAATTCTATATATTTTTCTCCATATAATCATATTTTGTTGAAAGAGATGAAACAATCGAATTAAACGTGTATATGATATAATGCTTGACATAATGTTATACAGATGGATTCTATTTTTTTGCAGTGGGAGGATTCAAATTTTTAGTCTCCTTTGTGAATGAAAACTAGATATTCTTCAAAAGGAGTGATATAACAAATTTATCGCCAACTCGGTCGTGGAATATTTTATGTTCTTGCTTTCTAAGCGATAAAATTACTCAACTTTAAGTCTAAGTGCTGCATATAAGATCCATTACTATGTATCTAGTGTTTTATAGCACGCAATATTTGATTTTCATTTTTTTTCTCAAAAATATCTAATATTTCTCTTTTTCCAAGGCCAGATCCGCATTCGACAGTGCCAATTTAAATTGACGAAGCAAAGAGATTTGAAGAGAGCACTTACATTCCATGCCAAGCGCTCGCAGAGGTCTATTGATAAGAATAAAAGGAAATAAATCTTACCTTTTTTTAGGTTTGTGATAGAAAAAGAAGAGAGGATTAATATCAGTTCATTCTCTTCATTCTTGTAATTCAGTAAAGTAATTCAAACTTGGGTTATTTATTTAAATCCAAGGCGTTGATATACGAGTAGATACTCCTCAAAATGAACAGATCGATAAATATTAAGCATAATATTCATTGATCAGTTTCAACCAGTTTGATTCAGTTTGCAACCAAGATGTTGACAGAAGAGGGTTAGTCTCTTAAGGTCAACTGGTACCGGACTATATTTTCGGCTGTTTTGCACATGAATAGAGGGTTTTTTTAATTTGTCCGAATATTATCCGGATGTTAAGAATAACGTAGAACAATGGCATACGTTTACTTTAACCACTTAATACGATCTATACATTTGAGGAATATGAATTCATTTGAACAGACTATTCAATCCATTAATTTTCACTACAATGTCAAAAAGAAAAGTTACAGAATGTCAATAATCCCTGAGGAATAATATTTAATCTCAATAACATATATTTGTAAAATGTAAAAATAGTAAAGGAAAGTTTTAAGAAATTTTTTCGCATTTGTCCTACATTAAGCTCAAAAAATTTAGTAAACTTAGCTGAAACATATAGCCATTTAGAGTTACTTATTTTCATGGAACTATGTGTTGTCTGCAAAGACAATTGCGGGTCTTTTGTTTATGAATATCATTAACATTTTATAGTAACCCTTCTTTCGCGAAGTATCGTTAGAATTACTCCTATATTTGCATTGGAGTATCCTTACGCTGGTATCCTCTCTCTGGATGCTAAGGAAAACGGATAATTTTAAAAACTAACCAACCAATTATCACTCAAGTTTGTTTTTATCACTTCCAGGTGTGTTTAACCACCGAGACGTATTTCCCCTAATAACCAATTCTGATCGACCCAATAGATCGTTATTTCCTGAAGATTTAATGTATCTTTGTGTTCTACATTTTGGCAGCTTAAGCGGAAAAGAACTAATGCGGGTAGCCAACGCGATCAATTTCAGTGAAAGCGGTCCCGGGCTCGATTTCCGGTGAGTGTCTACATGCGAAATTACCTTAGCTGTCGAAGCACTTTTAACACTACAGCTACTAACTAATGCTGAAATAATGCTGTTTAGAGTCCTTCCTAAAATTGTATCTCTTTATCTTATATATCATCGTTAAATAAAATTAAAAATAACAATTATGTACTGATAATAAATTATTAGAAATGTCGAACATAAGGTATGGACAATATGTGAAGGGCGCGAAGTCTGTTAAGTTTAGGAGTCGAAGCAGCCAGCCGTGGGTTTACACCTTGTAAAATTTTAGTCCCTTATCGCTCGTGCATTTCAGATAATATATCGTTGAACTCCATATAATCTCTTTATACCATAAAAGGTTAAGGACCTTTCTCATATATATAGAGTAGAATCCTCTAGGTATAAACGCAACAGACACGTTTCCTACGGATTCCTTTAAAGATTTTTCACCAAAGAGATGAGTTGATTAAATATGCCGTGAAACATTTACGCCCCCGCAGCTTTGCGGTCACTTCCCAAGTGCAGGGCGTTCACATGCTTTCCTTGGGTTCACATCCTCCTCATAATGCTATCCTTGTACCTCTGAAAATGATAGAGCTCTCACCTTGGTCGAACTTAAGCCCTAGCAATCCATCTCGATTCTCTCGCTCTCAGAGGTTGAGGACTATTTAGTAATTTCGTCCGGCTGCTTGCCTTTGAAATGCAGAACGTGTGTTTGAGTTGCAAATTCATAAGTGAAAGTGGGTAAGACTAGGGTTAATCCCACCGTAATACTCAGAGATTGGCACTTTATCGGGATTACTAGCTGCATTAGTAAGCAGAAAATGAATTTCGAGGCCACAAAAAAAAACCCATATTTCTTATAAACTACAACTTCACACATATATTGAAAAGCACTAATGTAATGAGTCAGGCAATAGTTCACAGCGCACTTGGTTTCAGAATCTAAATAATTACTCAAAAACGAGGTTGATTGTTCTAAATGAAGGAAAGATGTGTACTTTTCCACACAATTAGTTCGTATATTTTCTACCGTCGGAATAATATTTAATTTCTACAATATCTCGGCCACTTCCGTGGTCTTTATATTGCTTAATTAGTTTATCCATCTTCATCTTGCGATGGATGTAGAAATAAAATAAAATATAGAACCAATGTCTAACAAACGTGAAGAATAGTATAATAAGAAACAAGGTTACTAGTTCTCATTATATAATTAAGTAGAAGTCAATAATTTACTTTTTACGATATGTAACGCCATCGCGTTGGTCGTTTGTAAGGTTTTAATGGTTAATATTTGGTAGTCTTTACATTATTTGCGAAACGTAACTCTTTAGAATTGCACGTAACTTATGAATATAAATCCGTTTCAATTCGACGATGAAACATTTTTAACAAACCTTTGAACTTCATTAACTATTCCTTGATTTTTTTATTAATTTAGAAATCAGTGTAATGTAATATTCCAATCAGGTCTATCTAGAGCCACGTTATACTTTTTACATCAAGTGTGGCTCTAATACATTGCAATAATAGTGCCACAATACTGGTGTTATAAATGTGCTATAAAAATTAACTTCGTTGTTTTATACTAAGCAATCCTGTAATTTTCCGTGTTGATAAATATGATAAAGGTTAATTTCAAATAAAACCCATTAATGTAACCCAAAAGATTGTCATGACATTTTTTAAATATACTAACATTTAAGTCATCCAACTTAACACAACAAAAATTATCTTAAAAATAAGGAAGATCATCTTTCATGTTCTAAATACATTACATAGATACATAGTGTTTTATAAATCTGTTTATTTCAACAGAGAACGCTCGCGTAATGCATTTCTATCAAAAAATAAAAGTAGTTATTGGATATATGGAATAACGTGGAATCCAATAATAATTGTATATTTTTCAGAGTATTCATATATTTATATATATAAATACCTGGTATATTTTCTCTTAGAAATCTTCCAGTTTGTTTTAGTTTGCCATTTTCCGACTTTTTTCATTCTCGAGGAACTTTGAAACATCACGGAATCTACTTTTTTCCGTATATCTCTCTTGTTTAGAGTCCCACAATGAGCTTGTTATTTTATTTCCAGACGTGCTTGAAGGCATCATATCGGCTGGCCAGATCTTCGCTCCGTAAAAAATAAAGAGCTTCGAAGTAGAGGAACGCGTAAAAACTAGTCTTTTGACTTATAGTGGTAGGAAAAATCATGGTAGGCATCGATGTATTTTGTTGAGTAAAATTGCGAAGTTTTTTACTGTTTCTCTGCAGTTTGGCGTTATGTTTTTTTTTCTGTTTCTTAGACCAGTTGAGTGACGAGTATTGCAGAGTTCATTGCTTGATTGCTTTTCCAATGATATATACTCTTTGGTAACTCAATGTAGGTTGGTGGATCTGATCGATGAAAAATAATATTTAACCTAGTCATATCTTACTAGGGTTAAAGACCTTTTAAAAAAGTGAGATAATAAAAAAGGAAACTTCAATTGGTAGATATAAAACGTTCAGAGTATTGAGTGTTAGGCTGAAAAAATAGGCGAGTACCCTTGGGAGTACAAGGCAAAAAATAATGCAAAGTAAGAGTAGAGTAATGTAAGAGAACGTAAATGAAAGGAAGAGAAAATTAAGAAGTTTTTAGTTTAGATGCAGACAGCTTCTAGATTGAGGAGAAGTCGTTCAAGAAACTAAGACGTACGAAGTTTAAGGAATGAAGTGGAAAATGAAAGAATGAAAGGAAATATGTTAGATGTGTGGCTGTGCCTAAAATTAAAAATGTACCTACAAATAGGAGGGTGTTGAAAATAATTGGGAATAAAAGAGGTTATAAGTGGGTTAATACCAAAATAAACCACCGCGTTTGATACGTGAGAAAAAAAAAGGTGAATATGTTTCTGGAAAAGGTAATAAGAAGAATCACCGTGAAAAATACAATATGAATACAACGCTTTTAATCAAAGAGATCGTTAGCTCTAAGGTGATATTTGCTTCATGGATCCTATATTACATGCTGTAGGATTCAGAGGGTCATATGTCAGTATCTTTACTAACGCTTTGCATATTTCGTTCGATGGTCCGACTGTAATATATAGCAACAGTACGATCTTCCGAGCTTGGGTGCAGTCGATAGCTATTTAACAATCGGGCGAGTTGCTGACATTTCATAAAAATTCAGACGGATGACGCCATTGAAACTGAACGTGCGAAAGATAAGGTGCAATCAACTCCAACAAATGCTAGTTATTAGCGACTGAATTTCTGTTCCAAATCGCACTTTTGGTATCGAATCCAAACGGTGTCACGGGATGGAGGTGATGATAGTGATCAATGCTGAACTGGTTAATTACGATGAAGGTTAGCATTTACAGCAGTGAGTACGGTTTCGATTCGTAGCATTTGATTCAGATAGATTAACCTTTGGAAATGCGTTTGCTTAGCGAGGTTATAATTTACAATGTGATATCATCAATGTGTTGTTAAATAACTGCCGCAATTTAAGATATATGAGACTAATAATGGATGATAAAGCATTTTATTCCCAATTTCAACTTCAACGTACCTACATCTAAATCGAATAATCAAATAAAGCAGGCTATATGCATAATATTAAAACTGTACTACACTCCGTATTTGAAACTGAAATACCTCTTCTTATAACACTTCCAGGTAATTCATACATCGGCATTTGATGAACACGATATTCACGCTATTTATGTCACGTTCTGAAGGAATCAGATACATCAACTTTAATTTAATCACCATAATAATGAAAGGAATTACATGGTATATACTTTAAAAGCTAAACAAAGTTATATACATTCTCGTATAAATTTGGAGACTTCTTCGTTACTGATAAAAAATTACGTAGTACATATATCCAGTTTAGCTTCATGTCAGAAACTAGGGAAAATTTATCTTCGAGTTGAGCTCGTTATTTATTTTGTGTGTCGAAGCATGAAAATTATTTAAGGATAAATTGTTTCCGAACACGCTCTAAGATTATCAATTTTTTTATGTTTCTGATTTTTTGTTAGTTTTTGTGTGTGGCGCGTTGTCCCTATGGTATGGAATATGGCCTATCCAGGAGGCAATTAAGACGTCGTCAGCGTACCGACCCCTCCTCTGCATTATTGCTTCTCTAGACCACTTGGACCCACTTCCTATTAATTCAGGCAGCTACCCAATCTTTTTACGATGCTGGGTTGGCGTCATGGACCCTCCGGAGATTGAAGCTGGGACCACTTTCACTGAAGGCAAACGCGCTTCTAATTACCTATCCGGGGCTTCATTTTAATATTACGAAAATGGAAATTAAAATGATTCATAACTGATAAATACTGAATAAGTTACTCAAATATTACTTACAAGCTATACGAAACACTGATATTATCTTTATATCGATTAATTACCAACTCCTTTTATTACTATTTTAAAAAATCAAACTAAAACACCATAAAAATATATATGAAGGTATTCAGTGAATTAAAAAAATATATAATTCCTATTTACTTCAAATGTACATTAAAAATAAAATTGCATTTAACGCTTAAAGCTTAAAATACGTAGCTTTGCTTTGCTACTCAGAATGGACAGTCTTGCTCATAGTACTTACAATACATTAACAATATGAAAATATGAAAGAATAGTTTTCGGCATTCCAGCCGGGTGAGGTAATCCATGACGTTGGAAAAATGATGTTACGACATTACGACATACGGCAGTATGAAAATATACTGTCGAAGCAAAAATAGAAATTAGACATTATAATAGAGACATTAGAATAGCACACATCTTATTAATAAAAGCCTTATCAGAATACAGAACATTAACTACAGCTTAAGAGGAGTGATTGACATATAAATATGATAGGAATATCACTAAAACAGTACGAAAGATTTCAGTTATTAGTATATTATCTTATGTAAACATAAGGAATGCAAACATTCTGATCCTCCAAAACTCAAAGGTCTGTCTGGAGGTGCCATGTGTGACACTTTACTTTGGCGTAAAAATGTCGATGTGTTATTTATATTTTATTGTTATTTATTTTAATTGGTCAATTTCCTCTTTTGATGAAACTTTCTCATAAGGCACTTTATAACACACAAAAAGCCTAAACTCAATATGCGAAGGCGTTACTTCGTGGACGCCCTTAATAATAGAAATGAAATATCTCGCACTCAGAGAATAAATTTATGGGAAATTTTTCACTTGCAAGGCACAGTCGTTTTGCGATTCAACAATATATACAGGAAGGGGGATAGGGAATTTTGTTTGCAAAATTAGAAATTGGAAAATTTGGAAATTGTATATATTTGGAAATTGTACACCTTGGAAAATGTTATAAATTATACTTATTGATGAATCCCGAAGCAACTGTACCTGATGATACTAGCTCACTAGCGAGACGTCGCGTTAACAAAATCTGACGTAATGTACGAGATATTTCTTTTCCATCGTATAGACTCCATATTAAATTAAAATCGAATGTTTTTGAATAAAATTAGGAGCTAATGGGAATATAGTTTTTTTCTTGGAATATTCACTCATCAGTTGCTATAATAATTCCGTCTGGTAATGGAAAATGTTCGTGGGGAAACAGTATTAGAAATCAACATGGTGTTGGCGCGTTATACTTAAGTAGGTTTCGTGAAGGATATGAATGAGAATTCAAGAGATTGGATGAGAGGTTGTTTGGGAGATTGTGGCTTCATGGAATATAGATAAGGAGAATGGAAGTTTGGAGATTACGCATGATGGAATAATAGAGAGATTATTCGAGGGAAGTGGAGTTGCGAACGTGCTTCAGAATCGTGGAGAAGGCTTCATTTGAAGAGATACTCTTTGGCGAATCAGGACAAATGCGAGCAGAATGAAGTAAGGATTAGGCCTATATTTTAAGGCTTCTAATAAGAAGTATTCCTGAAACACAGCAATGAGAGTGAATGTTATTTTACTGTTACTACGGATATATATGGGGTCCAGAGATATCTAAGTGGGTAACGCGTGCATCTTTGGTATAAACGGTCCCGAGTTAGACTCCGTGGGGGCCAATATATTCGGAATAACCTCTTATGTCGGAGCACTTTATAATATCGATGTAAATCATTAGCAAGTTTACTATGGTTTAATACACTTTAACTTGGGACTTGAAAAAACAAAATAAAATGCCATTCCCTTGAACAGACAGCAGAAAACTTGAAATAAATAAGTGCCTATACTTATACACATATTAGTATACCATTCGTCGGTTTTTAATCTTTTGGTAATTTATCATGAATTATTTTCCAAGGTCCAACTGAAATACGTTTAATAGAAGATATTATTTTAATTATTTGTACCATACATACATGACTATGATATGATGTGAAGACGCGATGAGAAAAAATTAAAATTTTCCCAATATTCAGCACAACTGTCAGTACTAATAATAATCGGAAAAGAAACTTCTATGAAACAGAATTTCATATATTTTCAGTTACCACAGAGTTTCAGAAGAACCGTTTTATCGCTTAAGCTTCCTCCTTTTGTGATCCATATAGCAACGTTTGTTCGAGAGCGAAGATTCAGGTGAATGGCATGGAACATTCTCAGACAAGTGAGCACCGCTACAGCTTAATCTGCGTTATCAATCTGTTCCTAGAAGTATGTCGATTAAATGACGATGTAGCACGCAGGATTTCAATTAAAGACTTGCAAGAAAGAGAGTATGAGACAGTACTTAGGAGCACAATGAAAATATTAAGAAAAGTTCATTCAACCTTTGGTATCAATTTAAATGCTCGAGATATTCAAATGCAAATCGCAATAAGTTCAAAATTTATTTTCTACTCTTTCTATCCCTTCGAATTTCAACAAATGTCTTTGCATCCATATATGGATACCTTTATTTTAATATTTACACATTAATCTAAAGGGTTATATGTAAGAAGGAACTGTAATTTCTAAATCTTGCCCTTAAATAAAGACGTTTTATTATTATATTATTATTCATACATATTTTGACATATCTGAAAGGTATTTAGGGTAATATTATTTGGGTTTCACATAAAACATTTTTAATAGCTTTTTTTCCATTCCAAGCAGTGGAATATATATTTTATTCTCAGTTGCCAACATGTCAGCCTTTACTCTCTCCGTACCGCGATACCGATATTTGGGTTTCACATAAAACATTTTTAATAGCTTTTTTTCCATTCCAAGCAGTGGAATATATATTTTATTCTCAGTTGCCAACATGTCAGCCTTTACTCTCTCCGTACCGCGATACCACTAACTTACCTGCTTTCTAATTTTCAAGAACGCAAAAAAATAAGAAATTATCAAGGAACGTACTTAAGTTACACATTTTATTCCTTGAGAGCATGCAGGTAATATAACAGTTTCGGAGGGAACCAATGAGTTACCTTCTAAACCACTAGCTACTAATGAATACATCAACTTTCGGGGCATTTTCCTTCTATAGATAGAAGGATTGATAGATTTCTATATGATGTGGTAACATACTAAATTTTACTTGTTCCCCGTAAATGGTCAAATATTTATTTTTATAAATATTTATTTGTAATAAACTCAAATATTTATTTTCATTTAGCGAATTTTCAAATTATCGTAAACTAAAATCCTAACCGTGATTGTACATTTTTCAAACTAAAATTTTACGATAAAAATTGAACTAAAATTAAACTAGAATTTCCTATTAAGGAACTGATGTCTTAATAGAGACATTAGCTCCAGTAGATGTGGAAATCTATATCTGTCATTCATGAGTAAGAAGAACAAAAATAATTATATTAAAGCAGAAAACCCTCAAACACTGTTTCATATGAATAATAGCAATCCAGATTTTACTATCTGATGCCCATCACATTGTGTATACACGCATCGATCAATACCAAAAATAGCAAAGTGAGTAAAATGAGAAGCGTGATGCCTAATGAAAGAAAAGGCTGAATAACGAGATGAATCTTATTTCCCATGCTGCAATTTTAGAGAGAAGTTTACTCTTTAATATCTCTCTTTGAATATTTCATTTGGAACTGACAGACACCTACATCGTTTATATAAAATCATGTTTACTGTCCCTTTTCTTCCTTCCTCAAGTCCGAATTACTTTCCATTTATAACTGCGTAATCGTGGCGTTTTGGGTCAAATTCGATAGATACTCATATGGTCCGCATTCGGTCCCTTTAATATATTACATAGTCCGTTCTCACCAACACTCACAATAGCATACATCAGATGAAGCATATACCAGGAAAAAATTCCTTAAAAGATATTCCTTTGGAATAAAATTTTAATTTTTGGCCAGTAAAGTGAGTAATGTAGTTGAATAAAATGTCAATATTTTTATGACGTTTGCCGCTACCATCAGTTACATATTTTTACTATTCGTTTCTACACCCATATTTTTCTTGTGCAGCACTCATCTTTAGATGTAGTATCGGAGCAGCATTAGTCTAATTAATTTTCTATCCGTACGTTTATCTATGTCATTGGGATCTCCGCATACATTTTCAAACACTCCACTTATTTCTTTGAACTGTCTAAGACTTCGTTCTTCAAGTAGCTGTATATTTTTTCTTTTTCTTACGTTTAAAGCACACCCAATATGGATATCATGATTAAAGGGTAACTATGAAACAATTTAAAGTTCAAAACATAACGATTCAAAAATAAATACAACACATTGTTACATACTCAACAATCCGTCTACATCAGTCTTTTTGAATGAATCTTGTAAAAATAAAAAGCATCATTCAGAACTCTTCTATCTCTAAAGAATTGGAAACGAATTATTTTTAGTAGTTCTATCTCCCTCAGTTTTAAAAATAAGGAAAATTTTACTAAGAAAAAAATATAGCTCCCTCTGCCTAGAAATCTCTTCTGAATTTCCTCGATAGTTTGAGTTTCCTTGGGCAAGTTGCAAAATAAATTAATAATACTTTAACTTACTTCTAACTAATTACCTAAATAAATTAATTGATAACCTATCTTAGGTGCCCACATCACCTTTAAAAATCACCTCCTACCATACATCCATGAAGCCACTTTTTGCCGATTTTTCTCTGTATAATGCATCCTATTAAAAATGATCTCTAGATTCACAAAACCTCCGTGACTGGATTGACATTTTCATCGCTGACATTTGCAGTTTATTCATTCCTTTATTCAAGAGCATCCGAGTTCCTCCCTTTTATTTTTAGTTTTAAGCACTCACCTGCAAAGACACGGACATTTTATCCTACTATTTACTCCCGACGTCTGTCCGCGGAGATCGCGGGAGACTCTGCAAAAGGAGTTTCCTTATTTGATCCCGTCTCTTATTTGACGTGGATGGCTTGTGGTATGTCTGGACAAGGGCATCATAAATTGAATCTAGGATTTATTGCTTCTCTACAGGAATACTAGACCCCTGCCTTCAGCGCAATTTCGTGCGAAAAGAGCGTAATAAATTCCGAGAGGCAAACAGGAAGAGCAATCGTGCCTTGGAAAGAATTTTCAAGCCAAATGTAGCCTCGGGGTTATTTCGTAAAGAGCAATTTTGTGGAGTGTTGACGAAAGGTAGACCTTGGAGAATTGCAGGAATATCAACAGAATAAATCTTTCTCCCGAAGCGACCGTCCAGGTAGCGAGACCGCGCTCTCTCTCTGCATATTTCCTTTTCCTCCGTTCGTGGGCTGCAATTATTCCTGTATTAAGATCGTCATAGGTTAACTACATAAATTCGGAATAAAAGTGACGTCGGAATGTCTAATTTCCAGACTTCCCTCTTTTGATTCAACTGAGGACACGGAAAAGATTTTTCTAACTCTTTTGGGTCCGTGCCGTAGTTACACATAAGGTTTAACTGTTGCTTAAGTAGCGAGAAAACGGCTTCAAGTCAAAGTAGTTAAAAAAATGATATAAAAAGAATTTTAATTAGGCTAGATTACCCACGTCAGTTCTAAATTAATTAATAGTGATGCTCTCTGGAAGCTCTTTAAAATTTTTTCTAGCTACATTCACATTAGAAATATTTTTATCTTGGTAAAAAACCTTTACCGATGTTTAGCAACTATATTGTAATCTTACCCGTTTTTATTTTTCAAGTGTTACATTCGGTTGCAAAAAGAATAGTAGAGAGAATTTCAATGAATTTAAACTCAATAAAATCTTAAGATTATTTTTAATATAAACACAGTTGTGTCTCTTTGGGTTAAAAGATACGAATAGTACCCAACGATGTTATATGATGAATGTTTTAATAAAATTATCAATATAAATATAGTTTAATTTAATGTTTCAATCAAATTTATTTTGAAAGAAAGTATTTTGACCCTTCGGAATAATAAATAACCAAATTTAAAAGTTTCTTTGGACCATTGTCTTCTGGATAAGCAATTGGATAGCGCGTTTGACTGTGCTGTGTATACGTATGTATAGTAATTTATTAGAAGGAAGCTGTACACATAAAACAGAGTACATTTATCATTTCCTGAAATCAATTTTCCATTAGTAATATTATCCCCAAAATAATTTCTATATTCGACCAAAAAATATACACTGCATTGTTTTAATCTGGCTCAAGCTACGTCGTTATGACAGAAATCAAATATTACTCAGCATTGTAAAGATAAATATTCAGAATACACAACTCGATATTAAGAAACGAAAATTAGCGACGTTATCAAACGTGAAGTTAAATTGGTAAGTAGCGCTGCCCCAATTTTTCGAAATATGTATATTTTCGAGAATTGTTCCATAAAAACCTTAGATGTGTCGTTCACTCTGTTTCTTGACACACTTCGCTTTGCACCAATCAAGAGAGTTTCTCATAAAAAGGTTTCGTTACATATCCCTTCATCTTGACGTACAACTAGGGAGCCATTTTCTATTCAAACCTTTAGATGTATTCTACCTCCAGTAAAATATAATATTATTCTTGTTCGAAATTTGGTACGGGATGGGATAATGATGGGATATACACCAAATATGGAGAGAAAAAAAACATAAGAAGGGCTAAAAAATGTTCATTTCTTAAATAAAACGATGCATTAATGAGTATATTTTGAACAGTAAGCGATTTAAGGAATAAGTGTTGGTATATTCAAGTTTTATAATTAGAAAAATGCCTTTGGAAAATAAGGAATAATTTCTGAAACAAGCATTCAGATGTAAAAGATAGTTTTCTGAAACAGCTAACAAATCAACTCGACAAGAATGAGACTTGAGTTTTAAACTAGAAATAACTAATGAAATATCTCGTTGTTTACCGGTGATTTGAATATATGATTTTGTTTTCGTGTTGTTATGTACCACGTTTTGGCTTTGCTGTGATTGTTATGATTCAATGTAATTGGCAATTTTGTCTACGGCTGTTTTCGAATATAAATAAATAAATAAAACAGCAGTACTATGATAGTTTATAGGTGATCGTGGCTTGATTTGATTAGTTAATCATCATTTATATATCATAGAATAAAATTCAAATGTGCGAAGTGATAAAAACAAAGAAGGTACATTTTGAAATATAAGATATACATAGGTAAGTCAATTGAGATTTTTAATGAGTATGTGTATTTAATGAGTCTCAAGAAAACATCCCCTACCGCGCTACATTAGTCTTAGAGGGTAAAAATGTAGATTTAGATACAAAGAATATTCTAGCAATGGCTACTTAATAGTTATGAAAGAATTTTAAAAGGCATTCTCACAGACAAAGCTTTACACTTTTAAATGTACCGTGTATATAATATGCATTATTTTATACCATCAGCATTAAAGCATATGTATACATTTTAATGTTAAAAATTAAGAGATTTATAAAAAATTACAAACCAATCGATAACAATAGATGGAGAGGTTAAAACAATGGTTACCAGATAATCACAACAATATATCTTATACCTACAATATAATTTCGGATGAAATACGAAGCTCATGGACAAAACTCACGGAAGTTTCTCCTTATCCCGGAAATGGAGTAAAACTACGCTGAAACGAAAGGTCAACTTCAAAGAAGTATTGTACCTCGTTATTGGCCGCAATCGTCAAAGTTTCGAAGACCAATTTTTTCCCATATCGTCCATGGTTCTCGGTTGTTTAATTTCCTCCCATTTTGTACTCTGAAATCATAGACCTTCTTCACATTATGACCGAGCAATTATTTGAGAATTTCGAGCAGGGAAAAAGTGCACCGCCGCTTCAATCGCAAAGGCATCCCCGAACGACTTCCCCGCCTCCTCATCATCTTCCCTTCAATCATGCAGAACCTCTCGAAAAATGGCGTCATAAGAGCACACAGACTTCCTCGTCATTGCGAGCTACATCAGAGTGTCTTGCAGATTCGTGCGGGGGTCGAATCAATCCCACAGCCACTCTACCGTCCCTTTTCAATCTGAGCGACCTTGTGAGACCCCGTTTCTACGTCAATCTCACTGCCATTCGAAATCAAACAGTCGCTCTTTCAGCGGAACGACAGCCTTGCGAGCCCACTCTCCCTTTGCCCGATACACCTATTCCATGGTTATCAATGGGAGCCCTTAATTAAGCTTTCAAAAGAGAGGATGTCCTCTGAAAAATTGCACTCGGTGCTCGAAGGTTACTAAGGAACGAGATTAGGGTGACAGGGGGTCGGTCCGTTAAACACTGCCCTTATATTTGGGTCTCATTTGGAAATACATAGGCGCTCTCCGGTGACTGTTGTACTCATGTACCTAATATTAACTCTTTGTTAGGGCGACAGGTCTAACAGACGCGTGGAAAATTCATATCTAGGATTTTTTATTAGACAGAAGGCGTCTGATGTATAAACAGCCATAGCGATCGCTTCGTCCAACGCTGAATCAACAGCAACACTAAATTATTTCTACATATTTGATTGAATCAACTTCATTTTAGTTTTCTAGCGCAATATAGATTTACATAAATTGCTTTTTATGGTTTTAATAGGTATTAATGGCTTTGATAAATGTAGTGTCGTAACTCTTTTCAAGCCAATATTTCCTGCGTAGAACGTTATCTTTTAACTTAAATTTTCATTAATCGGGTATTTTTTTCATCGTAAATCAAAATGTAAGAATGCATGTTGAAATAGCAGCAAATTGACAATTTAGAGTCATGGCCAACAACATTTTTTTAAATGGACTTTAAAATCCTAAATTTTATTATAACATTAGTTCCGTTCTAAAAATTGGACCTAAACGGAAGTCAATATATGCATAAACAAAATCAAAAATGAAGAATCAAAATCTTGAAGTGATCTTCCAGTTCTCACTAAAGTCATGATGATCCAAGGAAAATTTTGCTGGGGACGAATTCAGTTACATAGTATTGTTAAAATTACCTTGCGGATACCGTGAAATCTATCTTTAGTTGTTTACCAAAGAGAGGTAATGGATGTATTGCCATAAGATATCGTTTTTAAGATAGCATGAATCGTAAAGCATGTTTTCACGTTGACTAGGGTTCTATTACAATTTTCCACGACGTAAAACTTTTAAGCGTTTCGTAATTATAGGTCTTGGGGTAAAATTTGCATGATTCTATCACAATTTATATCGCTTTACTGGGAATTATTTATTTATTAGATAATCAAATTAATGATCGGATACTAAAATTAACAAAAACCTACCTTAAGAACTTTCGAAGCAAAATTTATAGCAAAATCAATTACTCTATAAGTACAACAAATATGGTCAATCTATTCCCTAAGTATTCCTTTTCCTTGGGACCTTCCTCCTCTTCCAGCGATGCCCTAAAGATTTGCTTCGCCAAGACGAAATAGAGAATGGTTCCACTGGCTGAAAGGGAACCACGGGGCAAGACACAAAGAGAGAACTCATCTAAAAGTAAAAGGGATATGTTCGAATAATCGATGGAGATAGCAGAGCCGTGTTTGCTCTATAATTCCCCTCAAAAAGCAGGAAAAAGAGAAAGGAAGGAGATGCTCTCGAGTGGGAAGAACGTGGGAGGAGATAGGAGAGCAAACTAGGTTGGATAGAAGGGAAACCGTGTGGAAATTCTATATGATAAGACCAAAAGGAAGGGGAAAAGAATGGGGAATAATGCGAGGGGGTGAAGGAGATATTGGGATTGTTCTTTGTTGTCCTATCTAAAACTCTTTCTCTCCGGTAAGGGACGCTAGGAATAGCCAGTGGAGGGAAATTTTCAGAGATGCGAACGATTTCTGCTTTGTGGGAATGAAAGTGGTCTCTCCAAGGAGACATGGGCCCAGATTCATCGCCCCGAAATCGAATACCATCATCTGAGATGGAAAAGCAAAATACTGGGCTGGAATATTTTAACTTTCTTTCATTTATGGTAATTCGCGACTGGCATAGGTATATTTTATCACACATACTTTCTTCATTGCTTGCCTCATTCCCATAACATATGCGGTCAGATTGTGATTTTTGATGATAGGTAATGACGATGATTTTGGTTTTGGTGCATATTTTCGTGGCCGGATGCCCTTTACTACACAAAATCGGACACACAATACAATAAAACATATACTGTTGAATTTTATAAACAAACTGATTGTAATTTTATAAACAAACTGTTTGTAATTTTATAAACAAACTGACTGGAATTTTAGAAACAAACTGTTAGTGATTTTAGAAATGTGTTTTGCAGTTCTTCGTTGGACTTTTTCAGACATTTCGCTTTGAAAATACCCTCTTTAATAATAAAACCCATTATATTGGATTTATCCAGAAGTAGTAGTTGATATTTGAGGATAACATTCTTTGCTTGAGAAAATAAGACTATGATTCATTACATAAATTAAGCAATGCATAAAGAAAGCACTAGAAAGAAACATCTTTTCAGAAATCAGTTGTGTTTCTTTTTCTCGTCTTCACACTTCATAATTCATAAAATTTAGAAAGTCCATCAAATTTTAGAAATTTAAGGAATGAATTCACATGGACATCTAAAATATTCGAAACTCTTCGGTAAAAATCAGTAATTATCACGGAGTGTTTAGCTGGATTGAACCAGTGGTGTTTCAGATGGGAATGATAGTAAGTTAATAAAAATATGAAAGCTAGAAGGCATAGCTAGAAGCATAGTTTCTGGAGATGTATATGTTGCAGTGTTATCAGTTGATTTTGAATTTTTCTTATACTTGGATCTTAGCCGAAGGGTCGAAATCTCAGTTTCCATTGAATATGAAATTGGTCAAAGTCCAAATGGACCAGACGTGGGGAGCTCCCGGCATTTCTTAGATTAATTTCGGTCTTATCGTGAATTCCTTTTAAAAATGTACGCATTTAAGCCAACTTGTTTCTGAATATTGTTTATTATTTCTAGTGAAATTATAATGGAAAAAATTCAATTGAAAATCATTTAGCGATAAATTTAATTTATTTTCGTATGATTTCGAGGCTAAATTATTTTGGAGTAGGCACTGCGGCACTTATTTGCGGCCCATTCATATAAAATGCAAGCAATATGTACATGCGATATTCAGAGGAAAAGAAGGCTTCAGAAACCCCTTCTAAACAGGAAATGCTACGGTATATCTAAGTTCCTCAACATTAAAATAAGAAGAAAACGGCCGCTAAGTGATCGATAATTCACTAATTTCCACAATTTAGGAACAAAAAACGAGTCAAAGGAGGAAAATACTCAAAAATGCCTTCATTCGCTACGTAAGTTGCGGAAAAATATCTCAACCGAGAAACCGTAACGTATTAAGATGTCTTTTGATCCGTGGCCAATTTCGGACCCAACAGATCTGCGAAACGAGGTATAAATATCATCACTTCGATAAAAAAAATCGAGAAAAAATGCAAGAAAGAGAGAGACTAAGGAAAAACTTCCTTATAAGGGGCGGTGTTGAAGGAGATAACTTGAAAGCGTGCGCAGGCAGGAGAAATCGGAGCCAAAAGATTGAAGCGAGCGATAAATTTATCGGTGCGAAAGAGGTCCCGGAGATAAAATAACGGTATAGGGAAAAATGAGGCAAAAAGAAGGGATGGAATAAGATAAAAGGGAGCAAGAAATGTGTGGAAGGAATGGAAAAAGAAGAAATGATGAAGGAGAGAGGGAGGAAGTGTCAGTAGAGGGAGTAAGTTAAGGCAGATCAAAGAGAAAACCAAATAGGAGTGGGTTTAAAGGCACGAGAGAGGGTTTCGGAAACAATCTGTTAAGGGATTTTGAATGAGAGATTGGCTACGAGAGGGTGTCCTTTAAAGGGACGAAGTTCGAAAGAAAGCGTAACTGAGCCGAGTTGAGGGAAGCAAAAGTAGCTCTCTACTAGAGAGAGGAAGTGTTATGGCCATAAACAAAAACACATCAAATTGCAAAATCATTTAAGCCCTTTTTTTCTTAAAACGAACCAATTTTTAACTAAACAAAAAATTACGGTATTTTTCGAAGATGCCCCAATAAATCGAGTGCAAATTTTCAGTTCTATGGCTAAAAATCCAACGTATAAAAAAATAGATAACTGCAAAATGGGAGCTAACTTTAAATAACGCTTTAAATTTATAACTGCAAAATGGGAGCTAACTTTAAATAACGCTTTAAATTTAAGTAAATATCGCATTAATTAATGAAAACGTATGTACACGCAGAATTTCAGGGGCAAAAGATTTACTTCATCATCCAATTCTTTTATAGCATCCTAACTGAAGTAACTTTATTTCAGATGGGAATCACCCTTTGAATAATCACAAGAAAAGGCACCCAGGTAGAATTCCGATTTTTATTTATTGTTTGATAAAGCGACCCACTTCGTAGTCATACATGATGACGTTTCGATTTAAATCACTAATGGGTCATTGAAAAATTTCTAAGAAATATACAAGACATAGTTTCTAACAAGATATTTGAGCAAAACCATTCTTTTAAGTCTCTGGATGATTTTCCTAGAAATCAGCTTAGAAGAAAATAATTCCAGAGATACTTCTATCCTATTCTCTAAAAAATGGAAGTTCCATCAACTGTTGATGCGTAGCAGTCATGTGCTTGGTCGACTTCTATATTCGCTGGAAATTAGTCGCATAATTTTTTTAGTGCCTTGTTCCATATTTGCACGTTTTCTTTTACTTACGGAACATTAGCAAGCTAACTAATAATACTTTCAGTAAAGGTAACATAGCAGCAAAAGCGCAATCTGATCATTAATGAATCTCCGCAATAGAAGAAACACTCTGATTTAAAATTAGAAGCAACCGTTTGGGTCGCCTGGTGGTGGAGGTGGCTGGAGCGCCCAAAAAATACCTGTACCCTTAAAAGCTTTTCCTATCAACTTCATCCCAAATCAGCAGTGAAAACTTCTTATTCGACCTAGATCTTTAAAGTTGCGGATGTTAAATTTCCCCATGGTCCCTCGAATCCGCTAGCGGACGGAAATTATACTCACTTTTGCTATATTTGTCACTTTTTTGGGGTCCTAGAAATTAGATACCAAGCAGTATTCAGAAGTCCACATAAATGTACACTGTCGATTTAAATATTTTTGCGTGCCAATTACAACTTTTAAAGTCTGTATTGAAAGATAAGGAAGAAAATGTCGATCGAAGGAACCGAAACTCTGTATCATCAGTGAGAAATTCGAAGAAAATATTTGGAGGGCGAAATAATGGTCTGCGGAAACGAAAAGGTTGGATATGCTATTCACCTTGACCTGAATTTAGCAATTTTCTATAAAAAAAAATAAAATAGGAAACAAGAATGTATGTACAATTTCAAACTTTCGGTGATCTAGATCACAATTAATGAGCTCTTTTGTGTAGGTCACACCTCGTATTACATTAAAATATCATGCTCACAATTGAATTTTATTCTCATCTTTCTTTATTCAGGTAATTAGATTTCATAATCAATAATACGGTAGAGTATGGATAACACGTAAACATCTTATGAGTAGAATGATAAATCTTGTCCTTAATATAGAGTCATCGAATGCTAAGAAATTCACGCTCAGATTAAAACTTCGAAATCTTTCCTCATAACGAGGTACTTCCGTAGATACAATAAGTGTAATTCATATTCGATGGGGATAACGGAAACACAAATAAATCAAGAAGATTCAGATATTATATGGTAGAAACATTTAAAGACAACTTCGGGGATTGGACTTTTTGCTTAATAAACCTACGGCAATGGTTTTACCGAATTAATTGATACCGAATAAATTAATTTACGATTGATTTTTTGTGATATTGTTCTTATATTTGCTTATGAAGAAAGAAGTTTGATAATTTTTCCTGCGGCTGAATTAGCTTTACGTATCCTATTGTCAATTACAAAGAATTATTTCTCAAATATGACTATCAATCGAAGAAAATTTAGGTTACTCACGATGCCTAATCAAGTCTACAATTAATAATGGAAGATGTATAGCTTATAACGATGATAGAGCGCAATATTAATCCTATTTGCAAGAATTCTTACGGTATTTAACATTCACTCGCAAATGTATCATATCACTTCGAAAAGGAAACGTTGATATTTTAAAAACGTGTAAAAGAATAAATTGAGAGAAATAATGTTGAGGTGAATCTATCTAGTAATTTTCTCATTAAATTTCGCAAGATTCAAGCTAATGCTATTACGTCCGTGAAATTGAAATTTGCGTCTTTCAACTCCAGTTCGTTATACAAATAGTTCAATGAATTTTCAAAAACACCTTAAATCTTTGACCCATTAGTAAATAGGTTAATGAAAACCATTCCAATGCAAGACGTTAATGATATTTAAGGGGCAAATAAGAAAGAAAATCGGAAATAAATGGATGTCTACTCACAGTTTTCGACGGCCGAGTAGTTCCCAGTGTTAAATTCCGTTCCGATCTTGTCGAAACGAAATGGAAGACTTTCCACGTGGTGTTATTATACTATGATTCCATATATATTCCAAGCATAAGCAGAAGTGAGAAATAGCAATATGACTGAGACTCAAACCCAGGTCTCCCACTTGCCTTGTTCTCAAAGAATCCCGTTAACAGAGTGTAATAAGCGCGGGATGGTAATTCGTTGGTCTCTGAACGCGAGTTCCGCTTGCCGAAAGACGGCTTACGGAGATTTTTTAAACATCTAATAAATCATTTTACAATATCCGTCAAATCACGATAGAATAATTGAATGATACTTATCGAAGAGAAATTACTAAACAAGGAGAGGTTTATTAAAAATATCGAATTATAATTAGCAAGAAAAAACGAGGTATATTCTATAAAACGCAGCATAATCTTACGCGATCTCTCTTATTTCCTGTGATATTTGAAATGATTATGAGAGTATAGAAATATTGAAAATACGAATTAAATTAATGAACTTAATCTCAGGTTGTACATAGAATTTCTGATGACTTTGTAATGTGGAAACCTATTTTTATAACTACCGCAGCATACCATTTATGTTGATTATTATTTTATAAAATAGTAGCTGAAGTGCCCGTTGATTCTCAACGGGGAAAATAGATGTCGGATTCAATATAGCACACCAATTTGTGCGTAAGAGAAAATAACACCTCGCATCTTAGTTTAGTCCAATGGAACAGGTTATTAAAAACAAAAATGTTCTAATCAAAGTTCGAAGCCGAAATCTACAATCAACAATAAGAATGTGAATCATTAGGGAATATCCATCTTATTATTAACAGGTCTCAAAGTAATGTGCAAGTTTGCAAGATTTTCAACTTCAATGTCAAGAGTCCGAATTGATAGACAAAAAGTTACTCATTCATCTCCATTAACTCATTACGGTGCTACGTATGTTTCTTGCCCCTGCGATTCATCACTACAAATTGTTCGTGACTGTAATAGTTAAAATATCTGAATTATTTCCTTCATTTCATATCGTCAATTCCTATTAAATGGATCTAAATACACATGCATTCTTATGGGAGAATGTATGAACTCGGAATCAATCGCATTGGTGTCTGGGGGACGGGTTGTTTACAACATCGAAATTTCACAAAATATTCGCATATTTTATCAAAATTCTCGCAATGTCGAAGTGCCCGTTGATTTTCAACGGAGAAAATAGATGTCGAATTAAATATAGTACACCTATTTGTACTTAAGAGAAAATAACATCTTGCATCTTAGTTTATTTCAATGGAACATGTTATTGAAAACAAACATTTTCTAATCAAAGTTCGAGGCCGAAATCTACAATCAACAATAAGAACGTGAATCATTATGGAATTTCCCTCTTATTATTAACATGTCTCAAAGTAATGGTTAAGTTTGCAAGATTTTCAACTTCCGATTCTGGTAACTTTAATCTTATAATTGTCAAGAGTCCGAAATGATAGATAAAAAGTTACTCCTACATCTCCACTAATTTATTACGGTGCTACGCATGTTTGTTGCCCTGTAATTCATCACTACAAATTGTTCGTAACTGTAATAGTTAAAATATCTGAATTATTTCATCCATTTCATATCGTCATTTGCTTCTAAACGGGCTAACATAAAAATGCATTCTTATGGGAAAATGCATGAACTCGGAATCAACAATCGCATTGGTCGTCAGGGGGACGGGTTGTTTACTACCTCAAAATTTCACAAAATATTCGCATATTTTATCTAAATTCTCGCAA
>KZ308224.1:1300595-1385917 GCA_000376725.2 Ladona fulva
ACTAGCTGAAGTGCCCGTTGATTCTCAACTGGGAAAATAGATGTCGAATTAAATATAATATACCTATTTGTACATAAGAGAAAATAACATCTCGCATCATCTCGTAGTTCAGTCCAACGGGACAGGTTATCGGAAACAAAAAAATTTCTAATCAATGTTCGAGGCCAATATCTACAATCAACAATAAAAATGTGAATCATTATGGAATTTCCCTCTTATTATTAACATGTCTCAAAGTAATGCGTAAGTTTGCAAGCTTTTCAACTTCCGAATCTGGTAACTTTCCAGACTCCAATCGCGGACAAACAAACATACACACAAACCCACAAATCCACAAACCCACAGAATTTCTGCTTTATATATATAGATTGTACAATTAATTATAATGAAATTTAGAATTTTGAAAATATTCTTTCATTGCCTATCCCATTGAATTTTAAGTCAAAATGGCAGTAATATGTGCAATTTACAATGGTATTGTGAATACGCAGTTTTTTTATAGAGTGATTGATAATTCCTTGGGTTTAGGTCCCAGTCATGTCGTTATTTTTTACATGTGATTATACACATATTTTTTACAATATTATTTCCAAAACACAAATCCTTTTTTCCAAACGTAAATTAGAATCGAATGACACTATAGGCCAGATTGAGAGTTCGAAGTCCCTGACCTGAGTCCAAAATCTTTTGATGATATAGATATTATGCTAATAAGGAAAAATATCACATCACTCGAAATTAAATCGGTGAAAAGCAATCTCACGCTTCATTGAAACCATCTCGGTATTCTGCGGAAACAATCACCTCACATCTGCTCTTACTTCCAACAAGTCAAATCCTTCCGTATTTCACCTCATCGGGGATGTATAGTCACATCTCCCCTGAAAATAAAGCAGTGTGCATGTTCAGTTAATACGAATTCATCAAATACGGCGACGATGGTGGAGAGATTAAGTAATAAATCGGAGCCAAGTCGATGAGAGAAAATTCCGTCCTCATCAAAAGACAATGAATATCGGCGCGGTGTTCGGAACTGGCATTGTTTCGACAGAGAGAAAAAGGCAGACAGACTCTCATACAGCGGGACTGAGATGGGATTACTTTGAAAGTAGGTCGCTGCGACATTTTCCAGGTGAAGAGGACGGCTCTACTGCTGCGCTCCTCGTCGTGGACACGGAACTAACAACATGAAGGATAATACGAGAGGCCACTTGACATTCACGTAACAGGTGGAAGCCATAAAGATTGACACGCGAGGAGCTCTTCGCGCAAACAAAGGGCACTGATCCTTGGACTTCTTGACATTTACACGGCGATACGTTTCTTTAATTCTAAATATAGTAAGGGAACTTTCCCGCTCGATTGCTTTAAATTAAATTTCTCGGATCGAAGGAAACTTGGTCCAAATGTAAGAGCTCTGCATCAGTCATCCGCAAATTACTCATACTTTGAGATGTATATCCTTTATTCGGTGACACTTTATGTGCTAGTCGATAAGTGCATTTTGTGGTCATTTTTCCCGCGAAGTATCAGAGAAGCTAATAGCTCTCCAGGGTAGTTAGGGATATAAGTGTTTTACACCCCCTGCCACGCGCCATTCGCGGTTTGCAGGGCGTAAATGTAAAAATGCATGGCCTTGTATCTCCAACTTTTGTCACTTCTTATATTTTGCATGAGGCAAGAACGCATGTTAAAATATTTGGAATTCAACATGTTTATTTTCTTAAGACCATACCGATTTTCTATTGCTAAAATGGTTTATCTTTCACAGTTTTAGCCAATGAATTCGTAACATTCTGTAAGGAGAGATCCATCATCAAACACAAAGTTTATTTCTAGAAACAGCATACAAATTAGGACAAACCTTTATATACTTCTTCCTTAAAACAGATCATATCAAGCTAATATTAAGGGATAGATGAAAACGTTGCTTTGTAAAATATCATAATTGGAAGATGAAATAAAAATGGGTTTCCAACATAGCTTATGTGAAGTTAATTTAAAAGATGAAAGTTCAAGAGTAATTTTTTCATCAGTTGAACTTTCTTGATATGAATAGTTAAAAAAAAAACATGTAAAAGCAAGTTTCCTCTTCAACTTGGCATATTGATTATAAAATTTAGAAAGTATTTGGATTACCTGGGTCAACTAATGATACTCTCTGAAAAAATTAAGGATTAATTATAAACGTATTTATTCTTCTACTGGTGGTAATCGGAGCTTTTGCATCGTTAGTATCGTTATTATTTACTCTTTCGGCGAAGCTAGGCCAAAATGGCCTCTCTTCCACCTAGCCTCTACAGATATTACATGGTAATAATAACGAAACCTAAACTAATAACCAAAAATGATTGACTACTATATAATTAAATTTAGAAATGTAAATCAAAGCATCTACACAATCTGGCAAACATATATGCAAGGAAACTTCTATAAACAGTAGATACAAATCAATAGGCAAACAAGTTGATGAAGAAAAACAAATACATGTTATTAGATATAGATCGATATAAACACAGAGGTTTAAGGAGAAAAAACCAACAATGCGGGAAAATACAAAATAAAGAGGGCGAAGAAAACAGCAAAACATACTGAGGTAACACTTTAATGCGAAAATATTTCTCTTATAGAGAAATTTAGATAATTACGACAGAGCTATGATTCCTTCCATTGTAATGAGACTCGTCCGACTTTCATCAATTACCCTCATGACCAAGAGATCCGGAAGATATAATATTTTCTTTTTAAGTCACATAAATTACCATCATATTGAGTATAACTATTATCTTTATATAATAGCTATGTTTAATGCATACGCTGAGCTGAAGAGAAACATTAAAATTTAATAAAAAAGAAAATATTATTAAAAGTACCACATTTGAAGTCCTGGTATCGCATCATGGAAAATCAAGTTTCTCGGACTTCCTTCCTAATAAACAATCTAGGAATCTCTTTACATACCTATTTTACTGAGATAACATTTTATGAATCTTAAATAGTAAACAATATTCTTAGAGATAGGAAAAACACATTCCAGACTAAGCAATAACATATTTGATTTTATTCAATAAATTATTGTCGTTTTTGAAATTATCTTAAATTCTTTGTCCGTCAAAGTAATTTTTCGTAATTGCTCACTTATGCCATATGCTAAATTATGTTTGTTGTTCTATATTGCATTGCTGAACCTATCAATTATTTGGTCGAGAATTTTCAAGGAATTAATGAACTCGAGTGGTATATCTTTATATTTACGTCCCAGGTGCATAAAAATGTTTAAAGAAGATTTACTTATTTTAATAACGTTCGTTAAAGTTGATTCATATATCATGTATACAGGATTTCATGGTCTTGAGTTTCAGATATCCGTATTTATATTAGTTGAATTTATCAGAAGGTATCATCGTTTATTTCATTTGCTTTGTTTCGTAAGATGAAGTTGATATTTTTCATTGCTTTTTCCCAAAATAACTAAAGAAATATTTTAGTAAGATGTATTAGCAATTTCGGATAAAAAGGGAAAATTTCGAATGCCAAATTAAGGCTGTAGGAATATAGTGACGGTACTTACAGTATCGTGCATGGTGTTGTGAGGTGTGAAAACACTCCGTAAGCCATCGTCTTCAGGGCGCTGAAGACGATAGTGGAGTTAGTCATCGAAACGTCGGCTACAGTTTACTTGACCTGGTGGAAAACCCGAGAAGACTTCCTTCGCAGCATACACCAGAAAAGCACTAAATCTTTCATAACTCCGTAAGCCGTCTCATGGTAAGCGGAACTCTCGATCAGAAACAAACGAAAAGCTTCGGATTACCGATCTCTGGGAAGTCCCAATGATCATTTCGGAGACAAAGCCTCCATTCTCAGGGGGTCTCCACAGTTGACCTATGGTCTTCAAGTTGACATATGTTGTTTATTCCAGGGGAAAATATTTGAATACTCATTTACGTTTCTCAATGTTTTCTTTTGCCTTCGTTCCATTCATTCACGGGGTCGGCTGATGATTTTTTTTATGACCGGTGGTGATAAATTCTATAAAGATAAATCTTGGCACCGATTGTTAAGACCGGATCCTCAAGCTGCCGTTAATCCTTATTGTAGAAATCGGACACTCATAGAACCATTCGCTATGAAAAATACATCAATCTGGGAGTCGAACCCAATACATTAAGGCGGAAATGCTACCACGCTAACCACTACGCCACCATGACCAACTTCCTTTAGTATTCATCATATATTTTATAATATATTTTAACTTAAGACATTAAAACACCCATTGCAAGGAAGTTAATAATTTTAAATTCATAGAATTGAAATGAATCGCTCCAAAATATGTTTTAGACGCATTAGAATGCGATTCAAAGATGGATGAGTGAAATCTTCCCTTTTCTTCTCCAATCATTTGAAGAAATAACCAAATTAACATATAATTCTGATGAATAGGCTCCGTACTCTCTCTATTAGCAGCCATCTTTTCCTCTCCACTTAAAACGAGTCAAATGGGTTTTTACGTTGGCCTCTAATTAAGTTTAATTCACAACTTGGAGGCGCTTAAACAGAGAAATGAAATTACATTAACTGTAAGTCCCTAATTAAATATTCCCAGAGCCTCTGTTTATCAATTTAAAAGTACCGTTCAAAAGACATTAAGAGTGAAGCACTTGGTATATTATTTTGCCGTGGCTCACTCAGGCTGTTAAATTCCGCTACATTTGCGCTGTTAAGCTATCGCAAGGTTTCGTGCTCGGTGCTCTCGCAATGATTGCTCTCGCCCTAATTATCGATACGCTTTATGCAAGAAGACGAATTCGCAGGTTACCAAGTATTTTTTTCGCATTAAACCGGCTGCCTACTGCTGATAACTGCGAGCGTTAATGACCTGTTGAGGGAGAACATTCCAGCGATGCTAAATTATGTAATACTGGTTGTGCGGCACAGTTCGTGCTTTCCACAACTACAATGTACATTATTTTTCGCAGACAAGGCGGTTTCTCTAGTGAGAGAACTTTTCAGTTTCGTTTTAAAAGGCTTCCCTTCTGTCCCTAAATAATAACACATTTCCTGTTGTAACTTACTGAGTGAAAGTTAAGCGCAATCTTCATTATTCGGGAGCTCACTGTAATTTGAATTATGATTTGAAGTTCAAGCAGAAACCTTTAAACGAACTGTTCCGCTCACGTAATTGTAGCCATAAATTCATCTAAAAACTTCCTAATTTAATATTCGTGCACTTTATTCGTATACATAACTATTCCAGGCATGTTATATATGTATTTGAGTACTTTAGAATTACCTTTAATGCACGATTTAGTTGAAACTATTCGAAAGGCTACTGTACCTATGGTAATACACAAACTACTCCATCGAAATTTCAAAATGTCATGTTCAAATGTCAGATGTTTTCATTAATTTTAAAATTTTAAAATCAATATTGCGTCGTATCATTTTTTATAGGTTCATTTCTGCGTATTCGTATAACCTTAAGGGCTAAAACAGCTGTTTCACTGAGAAAAGTGAGAGCTTCTCTTTGAATATTTAAAATTAAATTTTTACAAAATGATATGAAGTGAAAATTTTAACTTTGGAACGGAACGATTCTTTGGTACAATTTGATCTCTGAAAAGAGACGCTGTTGACTCAGCACTTGGCAATGCCCTAATGCCGTCTAGGAGTATAACATGCTTTTCCGTGTACATGATTTGCATTGCCTTAATTCTTCATAATAAATATTTTTCCCTCAGTAGCGGTACTATTACTCACCTTTAGATGATTTACTTAGGAAAAAAGTATGTTTATGATTTAATATTATACCAAAAATTTTAAATTGGGATATTCATAACTCATATTATTAATTAAAATAAAAAAATATATGTTTACTGCATAATTTATTTGAAATATTCTCTCAGAGTTTGGCTTCATTCAAATCTTTATTAGGTCTCCAAATATCAATGTAGGTAACTCGTTTTATTTCGATGATAGCGGGACCGGGTTTGATTCCCTGTAGGGCTCACGCGCGAAAAGACCTAGGCTGTCAAAGCTCTTTTTAAATTACTACTATTACTCATTCGTTAATTTTCATTCCAATATCATGTCTAATCATATCCTCGTTAAAATAACTTATACATTTTGTATCTTTACAGTGAAAACAATCTTTTCTAACTACTGTCGAATGAATTGAGGCAAAAAAATCCACTCGTATTACATCTTGACGTAAAAGGCGACTATGACTGCACTTGAGAGTTTTAGCAGAAACGGTAAATCATGTAATGGTGATGAGGAGCATTGAGCATTACATTAAGTCTTCGAATACTTGCAAACACTCGTCCGTTTCTTGAAAATTCTTTCCTCTCTTTTGGGCATTTTTAAAACTCGCTTTTCGCAAATAAGGAAACCTCTCTAAGCCTCCTAATCGATTGTGGGAGAGTGTCGGGCATTGTTTCGTTAATGAGGGAGGAGGTTCGGGAAGAGCCGGATCGCAGAGTGGCGGTATTAGCGCGCAACTTGAAAAGCCTCTTGGGCAAATGGATTTGGTATATCGGACTAATACGCGCAGCATGTTTCCCAAACGCTTCCATTATCGTCCGAAGTTCCCTGTGGGGGTTGATGGAGGGGAAGAGGAAATGTTTTTGAGGGCGGAAAAGAAAATTGGGAGAAATTTTCCCGCTTTTCCCCCCCGCCGATTACGTTCTTTGGGTGGGTTGTATTCCTGTGGTCGATATTTCTCTTCCCGTCGCTTGTTTTGCCGTTAATTGGGAGTATTTTTTGCGCGGGGAAATAATTTCATCGCAGCGTAGTTTACGACCAAGTTAAGCGCTCGTTTATAAATCTGACCTTTTACGTAGTGCTAGTTGAGAGGAGTTTCCCGTGTTTCGGTTTCGTTTTTAATTTACCCGTAGAGGATGAATAGCCAGCGGTAGAGGGTGAGTTATAAATATCTTTAGTCAAACTTGTGCGCTGAACTGGGGAGCAATATCAACGAGGATAAATTTCCGAATTCATTACATCGATTGAAAAATGTTCAACGCCATTTTAAACTGAAGAATGTGTTTGCTGTTTCTCCTCGGAATAAAGTTTTGCCCACATAAAATCTCCAACGCCAAATATTTTTCAATATATTAAATTATATTTATGTCATACGCTTTGGTGACAATTTGGGAAGAAGCTTCATTATCAAGCTTGGCGGAAATGATGCAGATAAAGTAAATTCCCGAGGAAAGAATGCCATTCAAAATAGAGTCCATTTTTTTATCTACCCTTACGGTGAGGCCCAATAGGCCTCTCTAACACCTTACCTCTGAGTCAGTGATGTATAAATTATGGAAATAAAAGTCAACTTATAACTAACGTCTATGGAAATTAACAATTCTAAAAGTCCTAATTTCTAATAATGCTAAACATTAATTAATACAAAAATAAAAAACAAAATAAGAGATAATAATAAATAAAAAGAATTTGGTTGTGGGAAAAAAAGGCATCAACTGCAGGTTTACGGAGAAAAACCCCACGATGCGGGAAAACACCCGCACAAGAAGGACAGTGAATTGCTGTGTTTAAGCATCACTAATAAACAATCACTCCCTCTACTTCTCAATTGCCTTAGCTTCACGATCCTGTTTCAATGTTGAATAGCGATTAAACACGACTAAATCCTCAGCTTTCGTACAGGAGCTCAGTTATATCTAGAATTTAATTTATTGCAGGAAGTAACTAAGAAGATTCAGATCAGACTAAGGAAATTCGATGCCGAACCTGGAAGAAGGTATCACGGTCGATTTCATGATTCACAGGTAATTCTACATCATAAATAGACGCATAAATTATCACTAATTGGAATGAATATTATGAATGTGGTCGCTTTGTTGCAGATGTAGATTACTATGTTATTATATCATATATATTATTCCTTCGTTTTGTGACTTTTCTATACTCCAACAGCATCCTATTCTCTATCTGGAATCTTATATTAAGTTGGCCTTCATTTACTAACTCATGGCATAACGTAGTTCATAAAAGTGAAACAAGGTAAAATATTCATTTAAACTATCTTTTAGCGATATTTTTCTGTTCTGCGACTTTTTAGCTACTTTTCGGGTTTATATTTGGTCTAAGTTTCGTAAAAATTGGAATCTGGTTTGGAAACGTGTGTTTTGGTGTTTTTTGCCCCCTTATTGTGAGGACGTTATCCTGCATTGTGGGTTTTCATCCATAAACCTTTGTTTTAAGAGTTCGCTTCAAAACCCAGATCTTTTTTAGTTTCGGTAAGAATGAAACACATTTTGTAAAAATTCCACATTCGTTCTTACCTATTATGGAATTTCACATAGTGACGGCTGCAAGCATTGATCATACTTTTTTAGTTTGTTTGCATCTTTAACTCGTTTGTATCTATTTTTGCGCCAATTTATCAACTAGCCAGTCTGTCGGTTAAAATCCCTTAGTTTGCACCAGTTCTCTAGTATGTTTAGTATTTGTCGCAATCTCCGTAAGTATTGTATTTTTCTAGATTTAAGTTAGCTGTAAGGAATTGATTTTCATGTAACACCGTAAAATTATCATTTAATCTCTTGAGGACCGATACACGTGAGACCATTACGGTTTAACTCGCCGTAAGTGTAGCAATAATAAAGGAAAAAAATTCTGGGTTACAAAGATTTTTGTCCTTCCTGATGGTTACTGTGTAAAAAGAATTCTCAAGTTTGAAGCCAGGTTAATTCTGGAGACGTGTTTGTCGCCCACGTTTCGATGACTAACTCAGTCATCATCCTCAGAGCAGCCCTGATGATGATGATTGAGTTGGTCATCGAAAGGTTGGCGATAAGCATGTTCCCAGAGTTAACCTGGTTAGAAACCCAAGATTCCTTTCTAATCCTTTCAATCCTTTTCTATTTCACCTTTGAAATTATGTGACCTCAACTATTTTAATTTCCAAAATTTTTATATCTAGAGCAAACGCCACAAACTAATGTTTAAGTTGCGAGCTAATTTCCTTTTTCGAGCAATGAATTAATTTCAATTGAAATTGCAATAGAGTAGCAATGAGTTTTTACAGAGAAATAACAGTGCACTTTCTTTTACTCCAGAGTTACATGTGATTCAATAAATATATCTGCTGTTAAATAATATGTGGATAGCAAAAGGGTTTTTGAGTATGATCCAATTTTTGAATTCGTTGAAATGCCATTTTTTGTATACTTATGAACCGTGATAAAAATTTCCCAGTATTTATATTCGATATCGCAAAATCAGGGAAATATAAAATAGCATCGCTTTATTCATTTTCATAGAAGCTTTAAAGTCAGATATTCAATATTAAAATCTGAAAAATATCTCTCTGCGTGATGTCAAAACAATTTTTGACGGCAAAAAACCCGAATCCGTTTAAGGCTACGCGCATTGCATCCTACGCCAAGGGGACAACATCCACGTGCAGTCTCCATTAAAAACTAATTGGCTAGCCGTTTTACGGATAGGGTTTTATTCTCATCTGCGATGCCTCTAATTCATCTTTATGGCCAAATACAGACTGTGTGCGGCCGAAATTATCTTTCTATTATCCCAATGCGTAATATTCTCTCTAAAGTACGCATTTCAAATGTTTTTGAGGAAATTAAAACTGCCTCAACCGCCACCCTTGAATTTGTTTTGTCGCATTTAAGTCAATTAATATTTACTTTCTATTACGCCCTCAGCTGAATTTTATGTGTAGATGAAATTTAAATTATTTTCCAGCGAAATTCATGAATGCGAAATTAAGTTTCCTTCCATTCCTTTCAAAAACTAAATCAACTCTAGCGTTTGATGAATACACTTTTATGCGTCATGCTTGCGCAGATGAGGTTTAAGAGATAAATCCTAAAGCATAGCTCTGGATGATTTATTATTCCGCGAGTGCTTCAGCCACGAAATATTGACCTGGTAAAAGAACGGATGATTTTTCAGCAATGTTGAGCCTCGATGATGTATGGAGCATTAACTCAAAATATCTCTGATATCAAAACACTACTTTAAAAACCATCTATACCCAGGATGATGAAACGAAACATCAGCAATTAGGTGGGCAATTGAGAGCGATTCAGTCACAGAAAAGGCAGTAAAATTTCACGACAATTTTTCAAAATTCNACTAAATTCAACGTGGAAAAGTTATAATTATTCAAGAAGATGTAATTATTGCTTCTCGATAACCAAATTCTACCTGTGCATCAAAAAATGTTTGCTTATGGTCATGTTTTTTTTCTTCTGCACTGTTTTCTCCTCCATTGTTTTCAATTCCACGCAAGACTCACAAGATGAATTGTTTCGTTAAGAATACAAAATGCTCATGTATTATTTCCCTTTCTTACATGATGATAGCCTAAATGAAAAGTAAAGCAACCAATATAGCTATGGGAGGATTTAACAAGGAGATATTCTTATAAATCATAAGAAATTGAAGTTATAATAGCTCCTATAAGAAATGCAAAAAGAAGACAAGTATTGGTAAATTAGTGCTCCAAGGTCTGCATATAATCAGTGTTCATTCGTTTTAGGAGTATTTCATTTTCATATTATTCGTAGCTGTGATTGAGAGGAATTCTCTGATTAAGCGCAACATGTGAATAATCAATATCCCATATTATCCTAAAGTACTACCTATGTATGCATCATTACCATACTATAAGGTAATACTATATGTATTATCTAATAAATATTATATATTTTAAGATGAGATAGGTACATTGCTTTCAAATTACTGTAACCTGGCCAACTATGTTATGAATTTTCAATGTTAATATTCAGTCGTTACTATACTGTTTAGTTATCATCAAACCCTAATAATACCAAGCCGCATAATTTGGGTTTGATGATAATATTCGGCCTATTTCTCTTCTTTGTGGAAATGTTTCAAAAGAACTTTTCTGGACTTTTCAAGGAAAATTTGTAATCAAATTGTAAAAATTTACCTCTTAAACCACACTTTACAGATTAGCATCAGATACGTCGCGAAAAAGCTCATGATTTCCCATAAAGTAGTATTAGGATAAGATTTAAGGGTCTGGTTATCTGAAATTGATCTCTTGTTAACGTAAGTTAAATCTTCAGTTGTCGGTCTAAGGTGAGTTCAACCTCCGCGAAAAGATGACTGAATATATAATTTGTATTCAAGATCACCTTCTTTCATCTATATGGAATTCGTATCGAGTTTATATCACGCTCTGTATCTGCAGTGACATGAATTGTTTTCAAGAGTAATCAAATTCTTTAATATCCTTTCCCTACTACAGCTGTTTCTCCTAGTATCATCTCGGCCATTTCTACTTAAAGTAGGTATATACATACATACCTTCCTATTGTCCCTCATAGCGATTCATTCACGTGACCAACGTAATTGACTGACGAGCTTCGAGACGAAAGTCTTGAATTTTTAGCTTCCCAATTTATCTTATCTTCTTCTTCTTGATCGTTTTACGATCTAAATCAAACCTCTCGTGAGCATTTCAGCCGAAACGGGGCTTATTTTTCACATTCCATTGACCTTCCACTTTCTCTGCTCGTAAAGCTATTTAAATTCTCTTATCCACGAAGTTCTGAGCAATTTAAAAATTTTCTAATTTTCCCAAAGTAGTTCCCGATATCTCTGAATAACTGAATAAATACCAGAAAGATTGGTGCGTTTTCAGTATTATTTCATGACGGAGTCGGCGTGATTCACTTCCCTTTTCTATTTTATCTTCTTCCTGCAAGCTTTATCTTAAGATGGAAAGCAAATCTGTAAACATCTCGACTTTCTCGCCATCAGACTTCAAACATATTTTCTTAATAGAAATTAACCGAATTGATCCACAAAGACGAACAAAATAACGCAGTTGACTTGATACAGGCACTTTTAATGTACCGATATTTTTATTCGGTAAAATATTTCATATTTCAAGGAATTACTTTATTTATCCAATACGTAATTAATGATACTCTCTCAGTAAAGAGGTGAACTGTAACTGTGGGAAGTCCTAAAATTACAATTGAGAAATCGAAAGAATACCTTTTACGGAGGTTACCCATGATGCCTTAATATTTATGTCTCAGGATCAACAACCTCATGTGAAGAAACTTACTATGTGCTCTTAACAATATTAGCTAACTATGTTTAAACTAAAATAAATATTAGCTAAACTCATGAAGGAATTTAAGGACGTAAAATCATGACGAAATCATAAGGATTAGCAATTTAAAAAAACGTATTTCACTAATTGAAAGAATTTGCTTTCGTATTGAAACGGAGAATTATGTAATTGACAACAAAAACGATAGATGAGTTGGGAAGAATTTAAAGTTTATCAACATATCTAATGGCATTTCACTATCGCAGTATCCATAAAGTTTTCTGAAACATAAAACATAACACCAAAGAAATTTGAAGAAACATAAAACCAAACTTATCAGAACTGAGAAATAATATCTGCCGTAGGATTGAAGGAGAATAAAATATTTTATTTCACCAAATTCATCGCGAAACCCAAGATCTCTTTAATAAACAGCGATATTGAGATATTTACCAGATGTAAATATTGTAGCACTTGAGTTATGTGTATGTGTTGGTGCATATAGTTTTAAAATTATGAATGTTATGAAACCAGGGATATCAAAATTTCTGACAGAGGAGTTACGTTAGCATGCGAAAAATAATAGATGAGTTCGATCTATAAAAGCAGTTGTATGCATCGCTCAATTGCACTTAGTATATTAAATTAGGAATCATGCTAGGTTGTCTTTTTTCAGAAAATTAGGAAGATACAAATATGACACCACAGTATAGTGAAGGTCTTGTAGTGAAGATTACGGGCGATATCAAATGTATTCACAGAACATGAGAATTGTCTGGGATCTGGATTTGACAAAAAAACCGTAGCCTTGGGGCTACTGGCATTGGACCCTTTTGATAATTTGAAACATTTACAAGACGCTGCTTCTAAAATCGGAAAGTTACGAAATTAAGAAATTAAATGTGCGTATCTTACAACCATTCGATCGACCTATCATAATGTCTGTCAATAGAACCCTTTCACAAAATCACCGTAAAGGCGATAGAATCACGTTAAATGAAGAATATGAACATGTTATCCCTCCACTTTCCAATAATTTAGTAGAGATAAACATCAACTCACCTTGAACATTTCAGACTTCTCTCTCAGAAGTTCTTCTTTAGAGGCTCTTGTAGAAGAGCCACTCCTGATTTCACGATATTTCACGCTGCACTTCCTTTTCCGTCGGGAGACAACAGAAAATGAGTTCATTTGGGTTAAGTTGCAGACAATTCCTCGAAAAGCGAACGAATATTGGAACTATTTCCCGAAAGTGAAAGTAAACACGCCAAAGAAACACCTTGACCTTGTTGACTCACGCCTCACGATGTCAAAGGCTGGAATAGGAATCAGCGTAGCGCAAACGTATGGCAGTTTCCACTGGAAACAGTCTTCAAAACTAAATTCAACGTGGAAAAGTTATAATTATTCAAGAAGATGTAATTATTGCTTCTCGATAACCAAATTCTACCTGTGCATCAAAAAATGTTTGCTTATGGTCATGTTTTTTTTCTTCTGCACTGTTTTCTCCTCCATTGTTTTCAATTCCACGCAAGACTCACAAGATGACTTGTTTCGTTAAGAATACAAAATGCTCATGTATTATTTCCCTTTCTTACATGATGATAGCCTAAATGAAAAGTAAAGCAACCAATATAGCTATGGGAGGATTTAACAAGGAGATATTCTTATAAATCATAAGAAATTGAAGTTATAATAGCTCCTATAAGAAATGCAAAAAGAAGACAAGTATTGGTAAATTAGTGCTCCAAGGTCTGCATATAATCAGTGTTCATTCGTTTTAGGAGTATTTCATTTTCATATTATTCGTAGCTGTGATTGAGAGGAATTCTCTGATTAAGCGCAACATGTGAATAATCAATATCCCATATTATCCTAAAGTACTANGACAATAAAAGACAAGGTTTGAGAAAATACAGATAATTTTATGTACACAGATATCTCTAGTATCAGAAAAAGAAATATACACCAATAAACAAATTTTAACAAAATGGGCCTCCAATTAGGTGATAAATAAGCCTATTTTTATCCTGTATTCTGTTATCAGGATCAACTCATTCCATAGTCCTCTTCCGCATAATAAACGGCACTTTTTCTATCATCACAAGAGTATTCACTTCGCAATGAAGCACGTCGATACATTTTGACAGTAAAATTTAAAACATGAAACGAAACCAGTCAGGGGATTACACATCCTCTATAAGCATTTACACATACAATTTCCAGTCCCTCTTTGTCGTAAATCACTTGAGAAATTAGTTTAAAAAACCTTCTGACCATTTTGCTGTAACTTTTGCTTCAATTTCATCGTCAATATCACATCCGCCGACGAATAAAAGGTTTATCTTCTTCTAATTTCAATTATAAAAGCTTTTTTTTTCCAAACTTTACTCGCACTTTCAAGGTACTAGTCGTTCTCTTGGCTGATATACGTTGAAATCATCAGCTTTCGCTTTGTTCCCAATTGGTTTCCGAAAGAATCCTTATACAATTTGATCAGAGTTGCTTCGGGAAACTGCTGATGAGCTTTTGGTTCGAATCCTGCGTGCTACACAAGGTTTTCAACATTGACTAGAATAACCGTGAATGGGATCACAATCACATATTTTTAATCCAATAAAATTGGTCGATTTTAAACATGCCGAACAACATAGGAGCGTTGAAGGGTCAGTACTTGGGACCAGGACAATAGCCCCACTGGAAGATACCTCACGAATCATAATCATGGAGAAAATATGTAACTTAAGCGTGTCTTGAACGTTCCGCAAGAAAAATACAGCCCGAATTTCGTATAAAAGATAATGAGGTATTGTCGTTAATGTAGAGGACAACGCATGCAGTACCGTCCCAATGCAAAAGTTGAAGGTGGTCAAAATTAAGCTTTTGGAACTTTTTTCTCCGAGATTTTTCCATCCACCGGGGGTATCTGTCCTAATTCCAACTACTGTGATACAGGATGTAAAAGGAATGCAAACAAAACATTATAATTAACACCATATGTAACAGTCGAGAAGTTATACGGAGATACAAGATCCATCAAGAGATTCTCATTAGCAACGCATTCACTTTAAAAATTTTGCACCCAGCTTTAACATATATAGGATTGTAATTGGTATATAAAACGCCTGGCGCTTCAGCACAACGTTTGCTGGAAACAACATACATCGGCGGTTTATTCAGTTCAGAAAAACCAGATCGAATGGCTCGTTTCCATACGTTGTTGGACATCTTTTCTGTTGAAGGACGGCAGGCCCTAGGGTCGCGTCATCCTCTAAGGACCTCTCGATTCCAGCGTTGAGGATCTAGATGGTGTCCTACAAGAAGTCTCCCTAATAAGAATAGGGAAATCTTCTTCCGCTATGTCCCTAGACATCCTTCTGCTCGGCTGCGGGATTTTGAGTAGCACGCTCCTAAGTGCTATGGGTATCATGAGACCTGCTGCTAAGGTCACCATCAGGTGAAGACTAGATGCACCAAAATACAAGGCCCCTCCACCTGTAAGAGAAAAAATTCAATGTGTTAAGTATTTGCATAAGGAGCAATTCGAATCTATGAAAGCAGATGGTGGCTTCGTAAAAGGAAGTCAAGGTCCTCAATAATTAAGAAATTTGTCTTGAAATTGAGTTCTTTAAAAGAAACACCAGTAATTGCAAATTATATGTATAGAAAAATCTACTTCCGATAAGCTTTTAGGAAAGTCACTCTGAATGTAAAATTTGAAAGAAGATTTCTACGATACGGAATGCCACTACGTAAATTATTCTTGGCAGAAAGTTTTCAAAATAGCAATCAAGGTTAAACGTATCAAGGTTGAAAATTATATTCAAATCAGACCTGATGAATTTATTTAGACTTTAAAATTTAAGAATTTTCACTCACCCGAAGAAAAAGGACCACCACCTTGAAAGAAAATGAAAATAACATGGATTAAAGTATTACTTCATTCTCTGAGACCTTATATATTTTAATATACAATGAAGAATTCTTTTTTGTCAATCTCATCCATCATAATAGTAGAATAGAATATTTTTTTCTTAGTGGGTAAAATAATAAATCATAAATTAAAAGCTTTTTTTCTCAAATATAAGCTTTTCTAATTCTGTATTGGTGCATCACTGGTTAATAACATTAATCTGAATATCTAATAGAACTGGCACTTAAATAACAGTCATAAAATCATACTATTAATGAAATTAGTATACACAAAAAATTATTCATCATTCAATTACTAATATATTAAGTTCATAATCCAAAGCAGAGTTAATAAGCAATGAATCACTTCGTAAACAAATAATCACAGAAAATTCATCACAGAAAGATTGATTCCATTAAAAACATTCGCAGTTATTAATTTTCATTTTCAGTCTAAAAAATCACTCCCTTAGAATAAAATGAACAAATCTGAATCAATTGGACATTCTATAGTGCGAAACTGTCGCAAATAAGATACCTCTCACATAGCTAAATCAGCGGAATCTAATTCTTGTCTCAGCAACTGGGACCACATTTCAGTTTTACGGGAAAGGTATTATTGAAACAAAACGCTCCATCATTAAGCAAATTAGTTTGTTCCGGTATTTATGCATCGGATTGACGAAACATCTTTATAGAGGAAGATATTGGAAGAGAAAAGAGGAAACTGTTTCATTTGCAGATCCGCGCACTTACAAAATTTCAATCCACCATCTATCTTTCTCCGCAAACGAAATGGAACTTGGGTTCTGTAATACGGATGTCAATAATGCTTTTTAGGCGAGTGCAGTTCCCTCACATGAGGTCGAGTTGGGGTCTGCATTAAAATCAAACGCCTAAACGGTGTGAGTAAAGCGGCCGCACGCGAGTGAATAAGTGCAAAAGGGAAAGTCCGCTTTTGAGTGGAGGCGAGAGCGTCTCAGGCGCAGCGAGATTCTCTTTCTCTCAAAGTGGCCCGCGGCGAAAGAGCGAAGCACTGGTAAATTTAAGTCAATTATTACGGTAAATGCGGTGTCCGGTGAGTGGCTCTCTCAGAGAGGCCTCGGAGAGTAGTGAACGTGGAACCAGGCTGGAAAGCCTCGCTGCATTACGGATGGGTGTTTCCTATAATACCTTTGCGAGCTAAAAGGGCCTCCCGCCGGCGTTGTCATAGTGACTCAATGTATCCCGCATTCTGCCTTTGTATCGGCTATTTCCTTCACCTAAAACCATGCAGCTATCCTTTCCAGATCAGCTGGTGATATAGAGAGGTTTCCTCTAGTAAAACCAGTTCTCTTCTCTCCTGAGCGAAGTCCGCGAGGAAGTGTAGTGATCTGCACCACAAATTTTCACTGCCTGCACTGTCTTTGTCTATGTTACATATTTAAACGAGGCATTTCAGGGAGTAAACATGATGCCGCGAATTCATACATACTGCTATTCAGTAAACTCAAGTACAGTAACAGAGAAAACTATCATTCCATTTTTCCTTCCTTATATACAGTGAACTCCCAGTTATCCAGTTAGCAGACTTTTCGTGTACGATTTTTCAACTCTCCGTTGATTTGTTTCTAGAACCTTTTAAATTGATTACAATGCACAGTATTTTCGCGTTCAAATACAATCAGGACTTACGCAGTACACTCACGCACTTTCTACAAGGCAATGGGAATATGAAGACAACGATATTAATGCTGCTACAAAAATCGACAGTAGAATGAAGAAATTCTTAATAAGTCCATGAAACAACACACGGGAGCAAATAATAATAAATTGTTTATTTGGTAAATTATGAAATTGATAGAAAACCGAAATGTGAAAGTTTGAATTCTGGATTCTGATCGTACGTGCTTCCTCTCAACTTTTTGTTATCTTCCTCTTGCTTGCTGTTGCTAACTCATTGTCAGTAGCAGAACTTGCCATTGAAGTAACAGTGAAAGTATATTACTAATCCTTTTTGTGACAAAAGGAGCTCTCATAGGCATTTGAAGAAAGAGATATTGACCTGTATGTCAATAAATGGAGACTGATTTACGTAAAAGAAAGCGAAAACAATATATTTAGAATTGAAGAAGACTCATACAGTAAAATTCGCTGAAAATCTTCTTTCCAGTACCTTGATTGTGAAATTGAAACTTGGACATTCGAAAAACAGGCACATAACCTATCTCGATTTATTGACAATGTGGAGAAGGATGATTAAACAAATTTTCTGGAAATTTTGAAGAAAGAGAGTTTAAGTGAAAATGGCCAAATGTGATGGACAAGAAGAAAGTTAATTTTTTTGTGAATTGTTTTTCATGCAGTGAAACATGTAGGGTTAAATTTAGTGCAGTTAGAAGGAAAAATATAAAGAAAGTGAGCTATTTAATAAGTAGAGAGTACATGATACCAAGGAGGAATGGAGGTTGATACAATTCATGAGATAAATATAATAGCTGAAGATATGAGATCCTGATTAGAGCCGCTAGACGTTGATGGGGTGATGGAATAGGATCAAGTTTCCAGTTGGTATGTTAAAGGAACCACAAGGAGAGAATGTAAGGAATGTGAATGCAATATGAGGATAGATCACACGTAAGAATAGAGTAACAGTTCGAGTGAATGAAACCTTTGTAACCCTCCACCCGTTAACACGCCATCTAACACCTTAGCCGCTTCAATGCCTCTCACCCCCTGCGCAGTTATAATATTCGACTCCATTCCCTTAGCATGGCGACGCCCCTGTTGCCAATCCCCTTAACAACCAGTTCCGCCTCCATCGGATCGGCGGCGAGGGAGTTAGCACAACCCACGCGGTGCATTTAATGGGGGAGGCAACGAGTTTCATGCGTTGCGAGAACACTTTATATGAGAGGGCACTCTGATTATCGATACTGCGAGTCGTGGTGTTGGAGATGCGCGTCGGCGTATCGGCAGTAGTTAAAACGTGGTGCAGATGACACCCAGACAGTCCGCTCGGAAGCCGGGAAGTTTTCCTCCCCCATCGGCGGTAGATCACGGTATCGGGAAGTGTATATCACGCTTTTGAGTGGGGAATAATCGACTGCGGGGGAGATTCTAGGGAACTAGACGTGCTTAACGTGACAAATGTCGGAGGTGAATAGGGAATTGACATAAGACGGAGTCAAGAACTACTGATTTATGGAATTTATTTGAAATGGTTGCGGAATGCAGATGAAAATTCTTGTTCCCATAGGGTAGAATAGAGTATGCTGTCAATGGGTGCTGAATGTTGAATTGCTGAAAAATATTTTTCTATCTAACGCATACGTGATGCTAGCGGCATGGTGAAGCATCCCACAAGTAACCCCTCAGAGAAGTAATTAATATTATTTCAATAATAATACCCCACTAGCTGCTTCGGTTTTACTAGCAACATTTAAGCACTTTTTTCAATTGAACGCCGAATTCTACTTGGTTTATAATTGCAAATGCTGGTGATTCGTAACCTTTTAAATAGTAAACGAAATCTGTTGTTATCTGATTTTCATAACAGTTCCCTTGTGTAATAAAAAAGTCAATAAAAGTATTGGACATTTAACTTTACAAACTATGCAATTATATTCTTTGCGAACTTTTATCTGTTATGTTCCTAATATCAGAGAATCCGAGGAAGACCTTAACATAAATTTTTATATATAGAGACCTGCTCTGTGCCCTTCGCTGTTGAGATGGATATTTCTCTGAAGTGGCTTAAAATACATCGGAGATAAGTATCAAACTATAGTAAAGTTACAGATATCTCAAACCTGACCTTCGGATAGCCATATAGGTAAAGTGATTGGCTTCGATGGAAGCGGTTCCGGGTTCGATTCCCCTGTGAGAGCTAGTAATTATAGGCGCATGGGCAGCAGAAGGTAATAGTAATCGTAAGGAAAATATGAAAACTATGAATGAGTCCTGCGCATACTCAACTCCTTCACTGTACCAAAGGCCACGCAAAAATGGACTGAGTATTACAAGTAGTTTACCAAATGCAATGTGAGGGTTATCGATGAAATAAACGTAAGCTACTTTGAAACCAAATATTCCTTGCTGTTATGTTGAAATTTTGTTTAATACCAATGAAAACTTCTCAATTCTAGACGACTTCTGGAAAGCAAAATTGAAAGCACTTACGCCTTTGGAGAAAACCAAGGTTCGATTCCCGCTTTGTGCTAATCTGTATGAAATGACCTTAGCTGTCGAAGCACTTTAAAATTACTACAACTTACTCTCTTACACCTTAAAAAAGGGAGGAAAGATTCGGGATATGGACGTCATAAGACCTCCTTTACCTATCTTGTAAATAATCAGTGAATATAGTTGACTGAATGTCTAAATTTAGTTATATATTTGAAAGAATAAACAAATATAACTAGATTTATCAACTACTATCGTTTCCACTCTTGGGTCCATCCTGAAGCTCTTGTGCAAATGACGTACGTCTATTGCAGAGTATGATTCCCCTGGAATATCCTTTAAAAGGGCTAATACTCGTAGTAATAAGTGCTGATTACGTGTATAAATGGATGAAACTATGCATAGGTTACATGTTAAGGTCATAAACTGAGTAACCTGTCCAAATTTTCCGAACTAGTAACCACTAAAAGCGGCTTTGATTGCTGAAGCCCAAAGGGAATTCAGATATCAAGTCAACAGATCACTTAGATAAGACCATTGCAGGGAGATTCTCAAATAGGGTCTCGTGAAATACGTGTAATAGAGTAAAGCAAATTGCGCAGTTGGATACGTCACGATAGGGCGTAAATAAAATCATTCTATTACAGAGTGGAAGATGATGGGTAAATTACTCCCAAATGTGACGAAATAGGACTGTTATTACATACAAAATTCTCCCTGTGTGTTGCTGCATATACATAAATAACCATAATATATAACCTAATATCATAACGAAGATTTAAGTCTGTTAATTACACAAATATTGTCTAACGATTAAAAAAATATTTTCATCCAAAATTTGTAACGAATGTAAAACCGGATTATCGGTAAATTACAGTTTCAACTGAGCCATCAGACGTTGAAACCACACTGGATAACCGGAAATAAACTATCTTTTAGCGAGTTATAGAATATGACATCCGATTCATCCACATATACATTGTTACCCTGTAAGCCACTCATCTGCGCATGGAAGGAAAAATGGGAAAAAAACAAATAAAAAAATCTAGTAACGTGTATTAGAACTAACGAATGATTTTGTAATGATCGATATAAAATGGGGATTATATACCGTTTTCATTGTCATAAAATAGCTGGCTCTAATTGGTCAGGGCAACGTGCACTGGTAAAAATTGGCTAACTTCTGCGCTAGGTACATACGGGAGGCATTGCGACATGACATTTTCCGAGCCTTCTTTCCCCTTTTGAAGCTCAGAGGTGTGGGAGATTTTGTTTACGACACCCGCCGATGGCGAGGAAACTCCTACGGGACATCGGCGTAATTGGAGTGCCGCAAACACATTTACAGGAGCATGCTGTCGACCAGTTGGGAGAGAAAGATGAGTACATTTGCATACGGCCACGTAGACAATCCTCCCATACGGTGACGATTGCTCGAGAGCGGGAATCGAAAGCGACGATTTCCGGAGTCCCGATGAAAATCAATGTCCATTTAGGCGATGATTTCAACGCAGATCATCTTACAGGGAAAAAGATAGTCCTACACGACAGCGGATAACTAAGAGAGTCAATCCTTATCAAATAAAAATTATAAGATTTAAGGAAATGTGAATTTTTTACACGATGATGTCGTGCAACTGATCCCAAAGGAATAACCAGTGTGAAAAAAGGGACATGACTGGGACCCAGGTCTCCCACTATCCGGGCAGGTATTACAACCACTGAACTACCATGCCACATCTCAAAATTATGCATTTAATGGGTTCCTGGCTATCACTCCTTACTCACAACCATGTTTAAATGTGAAAGGAGAATGTGATGAAATCAGGCACTAAGAATACTGAAGATGATATCCTGCACTGGAGTTCAGGGTGATGGATTAATGAAATGTTGATAGCTTCATTTAATGCTTTTTGGTTCAAATTTTAGTGGTTGAATGAATCTAAAAGAGTCCTTTCTTCAATCGAACCCTATGCCATGTGCATGAAAATAATAAATATAAATGTCGTACCACGAAGATAGAATACTGATTATTTTTATGTGAAATCTACAGGTGAAACTTAAATATCAGTGTCTCAAAAGATGAAGAGAGTCGAGTAGGGCAAACGAACTACGAAAGTTTCAGATCACATGTGGAGGAGAAAGGAGGACGAACTGATGCAAGTACATATAATAAATTATATATAAAATTTTTAAATCATGGTTTCCGTAAGCAGTAGACTTATCCTTAGGATTATGAGTTCATACACCCCGAAAAANATTATTGCTTCTCGATAACCAAATTCTACCTGTGCATCAAAAAATGTTTGCTTATGGTCATGTTTTTTTTCTTCTGCACTGTTTTCTCCTCCATTGTTTTCAATTCCACGCAAGACTCACAAGATGAATTGTTTCGTTAAGAATACAAAATGCTCATGTATTATTTCCCTTTCTTACATGATGATAGCCTAAATGAAAAGTAAAGCAACCAATATAGCTATGGGAGGATTTAACAAGGAGATATTCTTATAAATCATAAGAAATTGAAGTTATAATAGCTCCTATAAGAAATGCAAAAAGAAGACAAGTATTGGTAAATTAGTGCTCCAAGGTCTGCATATAATCAGTGTTCATTCGTTTTAGGAGTATTTCATTTTCATATTATTCGTAGCTGTGATTGAGAGGAATTCTCTGATTAAGCGCAACATGTGAATAATCAATATCCCATATTATCCTAAAGTACTACCTATGTATGCATCATTACCATACTATAAGGTAATACTATATGTATTATCTAATAAATATTATATATTTTAAGATGAGATAGGTACATTGCTTTCAAATTACTGTAACCTGGCCAACTATGTTATGAATTTTCAATGTTAATATTCAGTCGTTACTATACTGTTTAGTTATCATCAAACCCTAATAATACCAAGCCGCATAATTTGGGTTTGATGATATGTTTTGCTAAGAATTTTAAGAACCTTAATTGATATTGTCTTTAATAAAAATTTTATTTTTAACAGAGGTCGTGAATATACATTATACTATAAATTTATAAGTACTTTAATAGTTGAAATATAAGATAAATATATAAATATTCCTTTATGTATTGTCTTTTTGAAATAACTCATCGATATCTGGTAAATAAAATTAAATTACAAATCTAAAATATAATCTCTCAGAGCTCGCAATCAAATCTTACGAGGATAAAATATTATAATATAGGATGCATACCTTCTGGGAGCAGTACCTCGACTTGAATTCATTTCCTCACCGTTATGTGGACAATAAAAGACAAGGTTTGAGAAAATACAGATAATTTTATGTACACAGATATCTCTAGTATCAGAAAAAGAAATATACACCAATAAACAAATTTTAACAAAATGGGCCTCCAATTAGGTGATAAATAAGCCTATTTTTATCCTGTATTCTGTTATCAGGATCAACTCATTCCATAGTCCTCTTCCGCATAATAAACGGCACTTTTTCTATCATCACAAGAGTATTCACTTCGCAATGAAGCACGTCGATACATTTTGACAGTAAAATTTAAAACATGAAACGAAACCAGTCAGGGGATTACACATCCTCTATAAGCATTTACACATACAATTTCCAGTCCCTCTTTGTCGTAAATCACTTGAGAAATTAGTTTAAAAAACCTTCTGACCATTTTGCTGTAACTTTTGCTTCAATTTCATCGTCAATATCACATCCGCCGACGAATAAAAGGTTTATCTTCTTCTAATTTCAATTATAAAAGCTTTTTTTTTCCAAACTTTACTCGCACTTTCAAGGTACTAGTCGTTCTCTTGGCTGATATACGTTGAAATCATCAGCTTTCGCTTTGTTCCCAATTGGTTTCCGAAAGAATCCTTATACAATTTGATCAGAGTTGCTTCGGGAAACTGCTGATGAGCTTTTGGTTCGAATCCTGCGTGCTACACAAGGTTTTCAACATTGACTAGAATAACCGTGAATGGGATCACAATCACATATTTTTAATCCAATAAAATTGGTCGATTTTAAACATGCCGAACAACATAGGAGCGTTGAAGGGTCAGTACTTGGGACCAGGACAATAGCCCCACTGGAAGATACCTCACGAATCATAATCATGGAGAAAATATGTAACTTAAGCGTGTCTTGAACGTTCCGCAAGAAAAATACAGCCCGAATTTCGTATAAAAGATAATGAGGTATTGTCGTTAATGTAGAGGACAACGCATGCAGTACCGTCCCAATGCAAAAGTTGAAGGTGGTCAAAATTAAGCTTTTGGAACTTTTTTCTCCGAGATTTTTCCATCCACCGGGGGTATCTGTCCTAATTCCAACTACTGTGATACAGGATGTAAAAGGAATGCAAACAAAACATTATAATTAACACCATATGTAACAGTCGAGAAGTTATACGGAGATACAAGATCCATCAAGAGATTCTCATTAGCAACGCATTCACTTTAAAAATTTTGCACCCAGCTTTAACATATATAGGATTGTAATTGGTATATAAAACGCCTGGCGCTTCAGCACAACGTTTGCTGGAAACAACATACATCGGCGGTTTATTCAGTTCAGAAAAACCAGATCGAATGGCTCGTTTCCATACGTTGTTGGACATCTTTTCTGTTGAAGGACGGCAGGCCCTAGGGTCGCGTCATCCTCTAAGGACCTCTCGATTCCAGCGTTGAGGATCTAGATGGTGTCCTACAAGAAGTCTCCCTAATAAGAATAGGGAAATCTTCTTCCGCTATGTCCCTAGACATCCTTCTGCTCGGCTGCGGGATTTTGAGTAGCACGCTCCTAAGTGCTATGGGTATCATGAGACCTGCTGCTAAGGTCACCATCAGGTGAAGACTAGATGCACCAAAATACAAGGCCCCTCCACCTGTAAGAGAAAAAATTCAATGTGTTAAGTATTTGCATAAGGAGCAATTCGAATCTATGAAAGCAGATGGTGGCTTCGTAAAAGGAAGTCAAGGTCCTCAATAATTAAGAAATTTGTCTTGAAATTGAGTTCTTTAAAAGAAACACCAGTAATTGCAAATTATATGTATAGAAAAATCTACTTCCGATAAGCTTTTAGGAAAGTCACTCTGAATGTAAAATTTGAAAGAAGATTTCTACGATACGGAATGCCACTACGTAAATTATTCTTGGCAGAAAGTTTTCAAAATAGCAATCAAGGTTAAACGTATCAAGGTTGAAAATTATATTCAAATCAGACCTGATGAATTTATTTAGACTTTAAAATTTAAGAATTTTCACTCACCCGAAGAAAAAGGACCACCACCTTGAAAGAAAATGAAAATAACATGGATTAAAGTATTACTTCATTCTCTGAGACCTTATATATTTTAATATACAATGAAGAATTCTTTTTTGTCAATCTCATCCATCATAATAGTAGAATAGAATATTTTTTTCTTAGTGGGTAAAATAATAAATCATAAATTAAAAGCTTTTTTTCTCAAATATAAGCTTTTCTAATTCTGTATTGGTGCATCACTGGTTAATAACATTAATCTGAATATCTAATAGAACTGGCACTTAAATAACAGTCATAAAATCATACAATTATTGAAATTAGTATACACAAAAAATTATTCATCATTCAATTACTAATATATTAAGTTCATAATCCAAAGCAGAGTTAATAAGCAATGAATCACTTCGTAAACAAATAATCACAGAAAATTCATCACAGAAAGATTGATTCCATTAAAAACATTCGCAGTTATTAATTTTCATTTTCAGTCTAAAAAATCACTCCCTTAGAATAAAATGAACAAATCTGAATCAATTGGACATTCTATAGTGCGAAACTGTCGCAAATAAGATACCTCTCACATAGCTAAATCAGCGGAATCTAATTCTTGTCTCAGCAACTGGGACCACATTTCAGTTTTACGGGAAAGGTATTATTGAAACAAAACGCTCCATCATTAAGCAAATTAGTTTGTTCCGGTATTTATGCATCGGATTGACGAAACATCTTTATAGAGGAAGATATTGGAAGAGAAAAGAGGAAACTGTTTCATTTGCAGATCCGCGCACTTACAAAATTTCAATCCACCATCTATCTTTCTCCGCAAACGAAATGGAACTTGGGTTCTGTAATACGGATGTCAATAATGCTTTTTAGGCGAGTGCAGTTCCCTCACATGAGGTCGAGTTGGGGTCTGCATTAAAATCAAACGCCTAAACGGTGTGAGTAAAGCGGCCGCACGCGAGTGAATAAGTGCAAAAGGGAAAGTCCGCTTTTGAGTGGAGGCGAGAGCGTCTCAGGCGCAGCGAGATTCTCTTTCTCTCAAAGTGGCCCGCGGCGAAAGAGCGAAGCACTGGTAAATTTAAGTCAATTATTACGGTAAATGCGGTGTCCGGTGAGTGGCTCTCTCAGAGAGGCCTCGGAGAGTAGTGAACGTGGAACCAGGCTGGAAAGCCTCGCTGCATTACGGATGGGTGTTTCCTATAATACCTTTGCGAGCTAAAAGGGCCTCCCGCCGGCGTTGTCATAGTGACTCAATGTATCCCGCATTCTGCCTTTGTATCGGCTATTTCCTTCACCTAAAACCATGCAGCTATCCTTTCCAGATCAGCTGGTGATATAGAGAGGTTTCCTCTAGTAAAACCAGTTCTCTTCTCTCCTGAGCGAAGTCCGCGAGGAAGTGTAGTGATCTGCACCACAAATTTTCACTGCCTGCACTGTCTTTGTCTATGTTACATATTTAAACGAGGCATTTCAGGGAGTAAACATGATGCCGCGAATTCATACATACTGCTATTCAGTAAACTCAAGTACAGTAACAGAGAAAACTATCATTCCATTTTTCCTTCCTTATATACAGTGAACTCCCAGTTATCCAGTTAGCAGACTTTTCGTGTACGATTTTTCAACTCTCCGTTGATTTGTTTCTAGAACCTTTTAAATTGATTACAATGCACAGTATTTTCGCGTTCAAATACAATCAGGACTTACGCAGTACACTCACGCACTTTCTACAAGGCAATGGGAATATGAAGACAACGATATTAATGCTGCTACAAAAATCGACAGTAGAATGAAGAAATTCTTAATAAGTCCATGAAACAACACACGGGAGCAAATAATAATAAATTGTTTATTTGGTAAATTATGAAATTGATAGAAAACCGAAATGTGAAAGTTTGAATTCTGGATTCTGATCGTACGTGCTTCCTCTCAACTTTTTGTTATCTTCCTCTTGCTTGCTGTTGCTAACTCATTGTCAGTAGCAGAACTTGCCATTGAAGTAACAGTGAAAGTATATTACTAATCCTTTTTGTGACAAAAGGAGCTCTCATAGGCATTTGAAGAAAGAGATATTGACCTGTATGTCAATAAATGGAGACTGATTTACGTAAAAGAAAGCGAAAACAATATATTTAGAATTGAAGAAGACTCATACAGTAAAATTCGCTGAAAATCTTCTTTCCAGTACCTTGATTGTGAAATTGAAACTTGGACATTCGAAAAACAGGCACATAACCTATCTCGATTTATTGACAATGTGGAGAAGGATGATTAAACAAATTTTCTGGAAATTTTGAAGAAAGAGAGTTTAAGTGAAAATGGCCAAATGTGATGGACAAGAAGAAAGTTAATTTTTTTGTGAATTGTTTTTCATGCAGTGAAACATGTAGGGTTAAATTTAGTGCAGTTAGAAGGAAAAATATAAAGAAAGTGAGCTATTTAATAAGTAGAGAGTACATGATACCAAGGAGGAATGGAGGTTGATACAATTCATGAGATAAATATAATAGCTGAAGATATGAGATCCTGATTAGAGCCGCTAGACGTTGATGGGGTGATGGAATAGGATCAAGTTTCCAGTTGGTATGTTAAAGGAACCACAAGGAGAGAATGTAAGGAATGTGAATGCAATATGAGGATAGATCACACGTAAGAATAGAGTAACAGTTCGAGTGAATGAAACCTTTGTAACCCTCCACCCGTTAACACGCCATCTAACACCTTAGCCGCTTCAATGCCTCTCACCCCCTGCGCAGTTATAATATTCGACTCCATTCCCTTAGCATGGCGACGCCCCTGTTGCCAATCCCCTTAACAACCAGTTCCGCCTCCATCGGATCGGCGGCGAGGGAGTTAGCACAACCCACGCGGTGCATTTAATGGGGGAGGCAACGAGTTTCATGCGTTGCGAGAACACTTTATATGAGAGGGCACTCTGATTATCGATACTGCGAGTCGTGGTGTTGGAGATGCGCGTCGGCGTATCGGCAGTAGTTTAAACGTGGTGCAGATGACACCCAGACAGTCCGCTCGGAAGCCGGGAAGTTTTCCTCCCCCATCGGCGGTAGATCACGGTATCGGGAAGTGTATATCACGCTTTTGAGTGGGGAATAATCGACTGCGGGGGAGATTCTAGGGAACTAGACGTGCTTAACGTGACAAATGTCGGAGGTGAATAGGGAATTGACATAAGACGGAGTCAAGAACTACTGATTTATGGAATTTATTTGAAATGGTTGCGGAATGCAGATGAAAATTCTTGTTCCCATAGGGTAGAATAGAGTATGCTGTCAATGGGTGCTGAATGTTGAATTGCTGAAAAATATTTTTCTATCTAACGCATACGTGATGCTAGCGGCATGGTGAAGCATCCCACAAGTAACCCCTCAGAGAAGTAATTAATATTATTTCAATAATAATACCCCACTAGCTGCTTCGGTTTTACTAGCAACATTTAAGCACTTTTTTCAATTGAACGCCGAATTCTACTTGGTTTATAATTGCAAATGCTGGTGATTCGTAACCTTTTAAATAGTAAACGAAATCTGTTGTTATCTGATTTTCATAACAGTTCCCTTGTGTAATAAAAAAGTCAATAAAAGTATTGGACATTTAACTTTACAAACTATGCAATTATATTCTTTGCGAACTTTTATCTGTTATGTTCCTAATATCAGAGAATCCGAGGAAGACCTTAACATAAATTTTTATATATAGAGACCTGCTCTGTGCCCTTCGCTGTTGAGATGGATATTTCTCTGAAGTGGCTTAAAATACATCGGAGATAAGTATCAAACTATAGTAAAGTTACAGATATCTCAAACCTGACCTTCGGATAGCCATATAGGTAAAGTGATTGGCTTCGATGGAAGCGGTTCCGGGTTCGATTCCCCTGTGAGAGCTAGTAATTATAGGCGCATGGGCAGCAGAAGGTAATAGTAATCGTAAGGAAAATATGAAAACTATGAATGAGTCCTGCGCATACTCAACTCCTTCACTGTACCAAAGGCCACGCAAAAATGGACTGAGTATTACAAGTAGTTTACCAAATGCAATGTGAGGGTTATCGATGAAATAAACGTAAGCTACTTTGAAACCAAATATTCCTTGCTGTTATGTTGAAATTTTGTTTAATACCAATGAAAACTTCTCAATTCTAGACGACTTCTGGAAAGCAAAATTGAAAGCACTTACGCCTTTGGAGAAAACCAAGGTTCGATTCCCGCTTTGTGCTAATCTGTATGAAATGACCTTAGCTGTCGAAGCACTTTAAAATTACTACAACTTACTCTCTTACACCTTAAAAAAGGGAGGAAAGATTCGGGATATGGACGTCATAAGACCTCCTTTACCTATCTTGTAAATAATCAGTGAATATAGTTGACTGAATGTCTAAATTTAGTTATATATTTGAAAGAATAAACAAATATAACTAGATTTATCAACTACTATCGTTTCCACTCTTGGGTCCATCCTGAAGCTCTTGTGCAAATGACGTACGTCTATTGCAGAGTATGATTCCCCTGGAATATCCTTTAAAAGGGCTAATACTCGTAGTAATAAGTGCTGATTACGTGTATAAATGGATGAAACTATGCATAGGTTACATGTTAAGGTCATAAACTGAGTAACCTGTCCAAATTTTCCGAACTAGTAACCACTAAAAGCGGCTTTGATTGCTGAAGCCCAAAGGGAATTCAGATATCAAGTCAACAGATCACTTAGATAAGACCATTGCAGGGAGATTCTCAAATAGGGTCTCGTGAAATACGTGTAATAGAGTAAAGCAAATTGCGCAGTTGGATACGTCACGATAGGGCGTAAATAAAATCATTCTATTACAGAGTGGAAGATGATGGGTAAATTACTCCCAAATGTGACGAAATAGGACTGTTATTACATACAAAATTCTCCCTGTGTGTTGCTGCATATACATAAATAACCATAATATATAACCTAATATCATAACGAAGATTTAAGTCTGTTAATTACACAAATATTGTCTAACGATTAAAAAAATATTTTCATCCAAAATTTGTAACGAATGTAAAACCGGATTATCGGTAAATTACAGTTTCAACTGAGCCATCAGACGTTGAAACCACACTGGATAACCGGAAATAAACTATCTTTTAGCGAGTTATAGAATATGACATCCGATTCATCCACATATACATTGTTACCCTGTAAGCCACTCATCTGCGCATGGAAGGAAAAATGGGAAAAAAACAAATAAAAAAATCTAGTAACGTGTATTAGAACTAACGAATGATTTTGTAATGATCGATATAAAATGGGGATTATATACCGTTTTCATTGTCATAAAATAGCTGGTTCTAATTGGTCAGGGCAACGTGCACTGGTAAAAATTGGCTAACTTCTGCGCTAGGTACATACGGGAGGCATTGCGACATGACATTTTCCGAGCCTTCTTTCCCCTTTTGAAGCTCAGAGGTGTGGGAGATTTTGTTTACGACACCCGCCGATGGCGAGGAAACTCCTACGGGACATCGGCGTAATTGGAGTGCCGCAAACACATTTACAGGAGCATGCTGTCGACCAGTTGGGAGAGAAAGATGAGTACATTTGCATACGGCCACGTAGACAATCCTCCCATACGGTGACGATTGCTCGAGAGCGGGAATCGAAAGCGACGATTTCCGGAGTCCCGATGAAAATCAATGTCCATTTAGGCGATGATTTCAACGCAGATCATCTTACAGGGAAAAAGATAGTCCTACACGACAGCGGATAACTAAGAGAGTCAATCCTTATCAAATAAAAATTATAAGATTTAAGGAAATGTGAATTTTTTACACGATGATGTCGTGCAACTGATCCCAAAGGAATAACCAGTGTGAAAAAAGGGACATGACTGGGACCCAGGTCTCCCACTATCCGGGCAGGTATTACAACCACTGAACTACCATGCCACATCTCAAAATTATGCATTTAATGGGTTCCTGGCTATCACTCCTTACTCACAACCATGTTTAAATGTGAAAGGAGAATGTGATGAAATCAGGCACTAAGAATACTGAAGATGATATCCTGCACTGGAGTTCAGGGTGATGGATTAATGAAATGTTGATAGCTTCATTTAATGCTTTTTGGTTCAAATTTTAGTGGTTGAATGAATATAAAAGAGTCCTTTCTTCAATCGAACTCTATGCCATGTGCATGAAAATAATAAATATAAATGTCGTACCACGANGGTTAATTTTAAGAAATAAACAGGACGGTAATTAGATTTTCGTTTATAAGGAATGAAAATGTACAGATAAACAGTAATCGGGGGAATGGGAAAACAATAATTTGTTAGGTTTCGCAAAATATACTCACCGAACTAAGAAAAAGACATTTTGTAAATACATTAGATAAAACTCATATTTGTGAGAGCCTGTTCAATCTCTCGAACAAGTCCAAAATAGCTTCCTGATGAATTGTTTTATTATCAGATATTAATTCTCAAATATTGCTCTTAAACAGCATTTGAGCAATGGTGATGACTGCCAATGCTATGACTACCCTGGAAACGACCGTGACTAGCAAGACAATGAGGTCTCCTTGGGGTACTCGGTGATAGCCGGCCTCGAACTGTCTAAAGGCCTCGAATTGTCTAATATTCAGAAAATATTATAGTTAGGGATTCATGTCAGGGATAAGCGACTGTTGGAATCTGTTTGATTAGAATTTAGGAAAGAATAGAGGAAACTGATTCGTTTAAGTTAAGTAACGTAGAAGATATTTAAATTGTTCTGGTTCTAAAGCAGATACTTTTTAAAAAAATACGTCAAGTTTACAAAGAATCATTGGGAACCATTGAAGACTGGGATCATTGAAGAACCTCGCTATTGCTGACCCAGCAATAGCGAGGTTCTGGGTTTGAATTCTAGTCAGGGCATTATTGTTTGCTTCTTGCTATTAAGGGATTTACTGCAGGATAAGGTTCTATAGGATAAACATTCCTCAAATAAAATGTTGTGATTATTATTATGATTAAATGTACTCTTAAAATAGCACTACTTCCAATGCGAAGATTGTTTTCTGCGATATTCTCCAGCATTTTCATAAGCGAGAACCTAATGGCTCAGTGCAATATCTGCAATGAAAAACCACACAAAATAAATGGTGAAGGAATAGCCTATTAACACCTAGACTTGAATCCGGAACCTTCACTTCCCAGAGTGGCTGGACTAGGTAACCTCGCTCCCTTAGTAGTCTCAACTCTCTTATAAGGGAATCTTTATCAGCTCGGAAAGTAGAAGATCCGGGTTGGAATTCCGGAGTCGTATTACTTTTTTACTTTCCTTTATCCTTACACTGTAGGTAAATTACTTTCTTAATGGAGTACAACCGCTTTTCAGGTATAATTTTCTTGCTCAATGCAATTACAAGATGTAAATTCACTAATGCATAAGTGAATGTATCTAAATTAATGTAACAATTTAAAACGGCATTATAATGGAAATTCGCAATTTAAGAGAAGCAAAGAGGTAATCTGCCAGCGATAATAACTCCAGGATAATTCATTTCCGAATTTCGCATTCCGGTCACTAAATCACGAAGAATTTATATTAAAAACCTTCAGTAGAATATTTCTGCGAGTGGAATGTGGCGCTGAAAATATCGTCTCGAATTCTTCTCTATGAAATGACATTTAAAAACACGCGGGCGCCACGCCCGATATATCAAATGCAACGCATAATTAAAAGCGTCTCCTCCGTCCCATAATAAAGAGATACCCCCCCGTAATTGCAATTACGACAATGTTTATCTTTCAATTATATACGACGATTATCCATCCCCCCTCTCCGCGCCCCTTTCCAAAATTAACGCTCCAGTAACAGCGTCCTCCATGACTTCCACTCACCACTTTTCCTCGCAAAAGCGGAGCCTCATGAATTATTCAAAACCGTCTTCGCGTCAAAACGTCTTTTCGCCTAAACTCAGTCGATTACAAAACCGAGAATTTTCTTCGGGGAAGGGAAAAGAAAAAATTTGAAACACGCTTGCTCCGGCTGATTTCGACCCCGGTAATGAAATTCGCGAAGGAATCTTTTGTCTCTATCCTTTATCCCTCGTACCCCTTCCTTCATCCATCCCTTAATAATAAAACCTCCCGCTCTGCGCCTCCGCCTTACCTTCGCTCGTGGGAAAAACCCTTAATTGAACATAGTGAATTGCTTGCTGGCCAATTTATCCGTTACGTGGCTTTCAGTTGAACCTCTTCTTTTTTTAATTGTCAACGAGAAATTCTTTTGCTCCTTAAGAATATATGCTTATGCAATTGGTAGTATCCATAAATGGCTAGAATGTGACTTTTGACCTTTGTTCGTTCATAATGTGAGATCATAAGAGCGTTCAACAGAGAGTTAGAAGAGCAATACGGGGGTGTAACGTATGACATCGGCGGAGGAAAAATCTGACGAAGATATGCTTGCCGACGTCATATCCATTACATCCAGATCACATCTCTACCTTTCTTTGAAAACGAGCTGGATCAATGATTTTTCCCATCAAACGATGCCATGTTGCATGAAATGAAAGTTTTATCTTAATGTTTTGCTAAACATCACTCGCGCCTTGGATCAGAACCTCTTTTGTATCCCAGGCATACAAAAGCATTACATTTTACATTTCCTCGCGGAAAATGCATTTTACGCATGTGGATTCCATTTGGAAGAGTCACAGAAAAGTTTTCCTGTTTCTCGCGAGCTGTTTTCGCACCGCTAATTTCTCATTTACCCAATTCATGTTAACATCTGCTTTCCTTCCAGTTCACGTCTGTCACATTGAAGAAGAGGACATTTCGCATAGATCTGTGGGCGCCCTATTTAACTATTCTTTCAGTAACGCGTCTCTTTCCGCATTTCCCGATCCGAATCCCATTTCCTGCATTAAATTGTCAATCTCGAAAAACCCCACTTTCTAATGTTTTCGGCGACGCTTCCTGGTGGAAAAACCCACCCGCATTTTTCAAATGGCTCTCTCCAAGGAACAATTATCAGGGGTCCCATGCTTGTTCGTTTTCCATTTCCACGCACGATCGTGACACTGTGTCATACATTAAAAATAACGGACGCTTTATTTGCCTCAAATGACAGCGGTCGTATAGAGATGGAAAGGACTTTTTCCCGGAATCGAAATATTTGAATTAATGCCTCATATCCATGCCGAAGGTGACACCATCCAACCTGTTACACGCAAGAGTAATTTCCATTTTCAACTCATTGAACGAGGCTTTTCCATTTCTCGGAAGAGCAAAGTTAAAAGGCACGTTTCTTTCACCGCGCTCCTTTTTTTCCGCCGGAAAAGGGAGAGAAAACGGTAGGAATGAAATCGGTCTCCGTCATATTTATCTCGGGAATTCGTACACAGGAGTTATTCGCTGGAAAGATAATGTGCTGATGCTCCTTTTTCAGTTTCGTGGGAAGGCATCACCTGGTGGGAGCGTTCCCAAATATTTAAATAATTGTTTGAATATGAATCGAGTGATATTTGCGTTGGTAAATGAGTAAGATCTTTCCAGAGGAAGAGAAATTAAAAGTAAGTACTCCTTTTACACGCGTCACAACAGTGGTTAATTTTAAGAAATAAACAGGACGGTAATTAGATTTTCGTTTATAAGGAATGAAAATGTACAGATAAACAGTAATCGGGGGAATGGGAAAACAATAATTTGTTAGGTTTCGCAAAATATACTCACCAAACTAAGAAAAAGACATTTTGTAAATACATTAGATAAAACTCATATTTGTGAGAGCCTGTTCAATCTCTCGAACAAGTCCAAAATAGCTTCCTGATGAATTGTTTTATTATCAGATATTAATTCTCAAATATTGCTCTTAAACAGCATTTGAGCAATGGTGATGACTGCCAATGCTATGACTACCCTGGAAACGACCGTGACTAGCAAGACAATGAGGTCTCCTTGGGGTACGTAAAAACTCGGTGATAGCCAACCTCGAAGTGTCTAAAGGCCTCGAATTGTCTAATATTCAGAAAATATTATAGTTAGGGATTCATGTCAGGGATAAGCGACTGTTGGAATCTGTTTGATTAGAATTTAGGAAAGAATAGAGGAAACTGATTCGTTTAAGTTAAGTAACGTAGAAGATATTTAAATTGTTCTGGTTCTAAAGCAGATAATTTTAAAAAAAATACGTCAAGTTTACGAAGAATCATTGGGAACCATTGAAGACTGGGATCATTGAAGAACCTCGCTATTGCTGACCCAGCAATAGCGAGGTTCTGGGTTTGAATTCTAGTCAGGGCATTATTGTTTGCTTGTTGCTAATAAGGGATTTACTGCAGGATAAGGTTCTATAGGATAAACATTCCTCAAATAAAATGTTGTGATTATTATTATGATTAAATGTACTCTTAAAGTAGCACTACTTCCAATGCGAAGATTGTTTTCTGCGATATTCTCCAGCATTTTCATAAGCGAGAACCTAATGGCTCAGTGCAATATCTGCAATGAAAAACCACACAAAATAAATGGTGAAGGAATAGCCTATTAACACCTAGACTTGAATCCGGAATCTTCACTTCCCAGAGTGGCTGGACTAGGTAACCTCGCTCCCTTAGTAGTCTCAACTCTCTTATAAGGGAATCTTTATCAGCTCGGAAAGTAGAAGATCCGGGTTGGAATTCCGGAGTCGTATTACTTTTTCACTTTCCTTTATCCTTACACTGTAGGTAAATTACTTTCTTAATGGAGTACAACCGCTTTTCAGGTATAATTTTCTTGCTCAATGCAATTACAAGATGTAAATTCACTAATGCATAAGTGAATGTATCTAAATTAATGTAACAATTTAAAACGGCATTATAATGGAAATTCGCAATTTAAGAGAAGCAAAGAGGTAATCTGCCAGCGATAATAACTCCAGGATAATTCATTTCCGAATTTCGCATTCCGGTCACTAAATCACGAAGAATTTATATTAAAAACCTTCAGTAGAATATTTCTGCGAGTGGAATGTGGCGCTGAAAATATCGTCTCGAATTCTTCTCTATGAAATGACATTTAAAAACACGCGGGCGCCACGCCCGATATATCAAATGCAACGCATAATTAAAAGCGTCTCCTCCGTCCCATAATAAAGAGATACCCCCCCGTAATTGCAATTACGACAATGTTTATCTTTCAATTATATACGACGATTATCCATCCCCCCTCTCCGCGCCCCTTTCCAAAATTAACGCTCCAGTAACAGCGTCCTCCATGACTTCCACTCACCACTTTTCCTCGCAAAAGCGGAGCCTCATGAATTATTCAAAACCGTCTTCGCGTCAAAACGTCTTTTCGCCTAAACTCAGTCGATTACAAAACCGAGAATTTTCTTCGGTGAAGGGAAAAGAAAAAATTTGAAACACGCTTGCTCCGGCTGATTTCGACCCCGGTAATGAAATTCGCGAAGGAATCTTTTGTCTCTATCCTTTATCCCTCGTACCCCTTCCTTCATCCATCCCTTAATAATAAAACCTCCCGCTCTGCGCCTCCGCCTTACCTTCGCTCGTGGGAAAAACCCGTTGCAATAGAGAAAGGGGAGACATCAACGCCCTAAGTGTAGGTTAATCGAATCAGCGGAGATATATTCAAAATGCTTAGGCACGTGGTATTAACTCATTTGTCTCGCAGAAGTTTCTGTGGCGCCATGTATACTTTCTCCCATAGGGCCTGTCTCTCCTATTATTGCTTTCTGCGGGAGCTTTTCTGCGCCAATGCCAACTCACTCCAATCTCTCTTTTGTCGGTTACCCTCCGGTGGAAAATTTCCTCATCGGATCCGGGAGTGGCAAATACGGCACAGGAAGAATAAGTGGAGATCGCGAGAGATTCTTAGGGGGTGGGAAAAGAAAAACAAACAAAGTGGAAAGATGGAGGGCTCGCGCACGGAGTTTAGGCCGAGTGAAGAATTTCATATTAAAATGCGGATTTCTCCCAACTTACCACGCGAGGAAAAGTTTCGGTCGCACCAGAGCCAAGAATTTCAACGGGGGAAGTTCAGTTGTATTTGATGCGCTGTTTATGCTTCCATTCAAGAGTTTTATCATCCTAAAACTCTAATAATAGCAGCGGAACTTTCGAAGTACTTTCGTAAAGTTCGTGGTATTTTCCACATTTGAGTAAGAAACTCGCTTTTGAGGTTGTCTCCCTGACAGTCGTCGAATTTGTGCTGAAAGAGGTCTTCAACGGATATAGTTGTGAGAAATGGAAACATTGTATCGTATTTAAGAGGCAAGATACTTCCGCGGCTTCTCCAACCTAAAAACTGATCCAGAATCATCGGGGTATTATCAAGAACCGCATCATGTTTTTTTAGGATATAGTTAGTTGATTCACGATAGGCAAAATTATGCAATAGAAGAGCAAAATTAATCGATAAAACATTTCTTATCAAAGTTAAGTCGAGAAATTTTCAATTTATTTTCCATTTGCATTTGTCTTATGGACTGAAGCTTTGACGATTCATTGAATTTTCCGATCGACAAATCCTTACAAACTTATATTTTCAAAATATTTTCTGTTATTTAGATAAAAGAACTGAAATGAAATTCTCAATATATCCCAAAATTGCGGCTGATCTTATTTTACGTGATGTGCCTTTTCTAAGACTGACTTGATGTGACTTTTTTAAGATGTCTACCGTATTTTCTTCTTAAGATCTATTCCGCATATTAGAACTAACTTGCATATCATCTTAACGCTCGCTCAATTCTAGATTCAATGGTATGATAACGCACCATTTCTTTTCACCTGACAAATTTTCCCTCTATCTACTGATATTTTTATTAACTTCATTGAAAAATTCCAGAGCAGTTAATTATGCTACACACTAACTATTCCTACGCTAACAATGGCCAGGTTCCATGTCAGAATGTTCAAGAAGATATCAATTTTCTGTATATGGACTAAAGACAAGAAAAATAGAAAGTGAACGGAAGATGTATATGTTAAGAATAGAATAGAAGGAAAGATATGTGAAGTTTTTATGAACCAAAAACAAGATGCCGCATCTCTTGGAAACTTAAGAGATTGTATAAAATTATAGGCTATGGTTCGACATTTAAGGCATTATTATTTTACCATTATGATGCTTACTTATTTTTATGGCTATAAAAACGTAGCAGGTATATTTTTTAATCCTGCATGGCAGTTTTGAGTACTCAGAGCTGTCCTGCACGACTAACAAGGAGAAGACTGTCACGGTTAAGTTAAGAAATGTTACGGGGGGCGAATAAAGAATTGGGAATGTGAATTGATTTTTATGATTTTCTCAAAAACATTATTGAAATATAAACACGCGAGTAAATAGTTCACGTGATAACTTATTTCTCTTCATCAGTGGCATTTTTGTAACTTGGAATTCAATAAAAAGGTCGACATTATGACTTCGGGAGCCTATTATTATTTCAACCTTTCCTTAATTCTTTCAACTTTTACTATAATTACAAACGGTTTAAATAAAATAATAATTTCCAGAATCTAATGCCATAGGGTAGAACCTAGCGGGCCGTATGTTGTGTACTACACTGAGAGTACACTTACCACTTGGAACATCAGCTTTGAGCAATATGCAAATGGTTGACTTGTGAAGTGGTACTCACCATCGGGGTAATAGACCATACTTTTCCGAACGTTATAGTCGGCTTCTGGAACCCTAAGTTGACAGTGAAAAATGGTGGGCGCCGGAAATTCTCCATCATTGACGACTTTGTAAGCGACGACGTCGTACGCTCCTCCTCTGAGCGTCGCCCGCGTCGACACTCCCTCCAGAGGGTACTCCGCCCGCCTTGCAAAGAAACGTAATCAGAATAAAAACTGCTCATTGCGTTACGTTTAAACGCCCAACAGTTGTACTTGTGACTTCACGTTATCAATTCTTTTTTAAGGTAGATTTTTATCAACAATTCATATCGTCATTAGCACAAAAACTTGACATGGGAACGATTTCCGACTGATTAGATGAAAATGCTTTTGCGTAAACTATATCGCTATAACATATTGGCCTTAAACGAATCCAAGAGAAAACATTAATTTAGTTAAAAGCCTTTGAAAAGCCATAGTTTCGGCGATGAAGAAGCGCAGAGGCATAAGTCTTCCATGGTTGACTTCGATACTCAAATTACGAAATAAAAATGGAAACTTTTACCGATTATTTTGATATAAAAATATATAATTATGTCAATACATAGATTACTGGCTTGAAATAACATAATTTTAAGTAAAAACCGTTGATAGCGATATTGACAGGATTAAGTTTAGGGAAAATCACGATTGCAATAAAAATAATATAATTGCTAATTCAATCATAAACATTAATCAAAACAAGAATCATTAAAATAGTAATGATATAACTATATTTTTCATAGTAAAAATAACTACTACACCCATTAAACAAATAAGAGTGACTATCAATGAATACATTTAGAGTATAACTGCGGAATGCTTTTCAATCGACTAGTTCCCTATGATTATTATCTTATCAATTAGGTTAAGATTTGCATAATTCTTACAGTCATTGTAGCAGATATTCCATTGTGTTACTTACTCGGAAATATCACCATTTTCACGTTCTCCCCCACTCCAGTACAAGGATAATTTGGGCTCCGGGAAAACTCCTCTCGCCGAACAAGTCACGTTTACCGCGTTTTCTTTCGGTTTGTGCTGCCGCAAGACCAGACTCTGCTCCGGTGCTACAATGAGGAAGAAAAAAGCATGTTTGTAATACTCCAAAGACGGTGAAAGGGCGGTGTCGCATCTTGCTGATGGTCGAGTCGGTAGATTGCTGTTTAATCGATGTCACTGGCTTCCTGAAAGTGAATTTTGACTAAATAATCTCTTAATGATTTCCAATAAATGTCCATTCATGTGATGGACAATAAAAGATACGATGATGAGTTTTCAATTAAGATTGATATTGCTTTAAAGTCAGAGAAGTTGTAAGTTATTGAAGAATCAATACACATTTAACAATATCTTTAGTGGACCCATCACTAGCTTCCATCTAACTTCGTACGTGTATGTCAGCTCTATAATACGCGAGGAAATAAAGAAAGCTTTGGTTTTTAAAAAATCTCTACAACTGAAGAATGGAAGGAAAAATACGCATACAGAGAGGAAACAGCCACAAAGGAAGGGATGTGTAAGAAAAACACCACATGTAAACACTCTTAGTAATACTTAATCGAAGTACATGTAGAAGTAAAATTCTTAATATAAAGAAAATATACCAAATACGAGTATATTTATGTAAAATTGAAAGATATAATAGAATCCGATAGCTTTTGCCAATATCATTAGTATCACCATTTACTTTTCATCGTGAATATTTCGAATTATTGCATTCCATTTTTAAATTTTGTTTTCTTCCTTCACCTCGTGAAGTTGGACCGAATAAGGGCGGGCTCCCGGGTAGCCAAGTGGGCAACGCGTTCGACTTTGGTGAAAGCGGTCCCGGGTTCGATTCCAGGTGGAGGGCCTACGTGCGAAATGACCTTAGTTGTCGAAGCAGTTTTAACAGTACCACTACTACTCGAATAAGGGTTTACTTGGGCTTAATCTCACTTTATGATAGGATGATGTTATCTAATCTGCTGCCACAATACTACTTTTGAGGATGACTTTTTACTTGAAAGTGAAACGACGTTTTTAAGTAATATGTATCTTAATTGAAGTACGGATCTGGATTGACACCTTATATAAATATGACCACAGATTTTAATTTACTATGGAAAATTAACTATGATTCATCTAGTAATTTTCTAGTAAGTTCATCTAGTAAATTAAACTTCCCAACTGTTGATCAGCAATACTAACCCATACATATATAAAATACAGAAAAATACAGTTATACGATCGTATCTTACAGGGTATTGACGGCATTTTCTTATTTAAAGCCATCAACTCTGTATTTTAGGTACGTAAATACTACTTTATATAAGGATTGATTTTTTAAAGATATTCTATCAATTGCACAGTTATTACGATAATGAGGGGTTCCAAATAATGGCGTTATACCTTCTGTAATTATAGGATTTGCGATAGCTTCCGTGATAGAATTGCTGCGGCCACATAATAATTTGAGGCATATCGCATGTTTGCCGAGGTGAAGGATGGGAGATATAATGTGGCAGCCGTAATTGCTCCACTGTGGTCAGCTCCACAATGATTTTATCGTTCCGCAGGAATGACGCCAGAAAGTTCCGATTAGCCGTTTGATCCCTTTCCAGATTAAGCTAATGCTCAACATTTCCGCAATAGTACTGTCACATATCAAATGAGTGGGTTGTGATGGGGACTAAACCACGGTTCCCTACCAACCACTGTTTCTAGGATATCGTGTCACATTATTAATCGATATACTTCAGTCAATTTTTTCAAACGAATATCGAAGAATTCTCCAAGGAATCCACTTTCACTAGATATTCAAGGTGATACGGTGTAATTTTGCGGAGTGCAATTAAATATTAATACGGAATAAAAATTCTGTCTTAAAAAAAATGTATCTACACATCTTTAGTTTAAATTTTGTCCTAAAATTGTTTGAAATAGCCCAAATTGCTGGCCGTAATGCAAATGCTATCTGCATAAATAATGAAGTGCAATGAATTGCCGATTACTCATGGGCGGAATGTCAGCCTCGAGGGTTTCCAGTGCATGATTTTCTACGCTTCGGCGATATCGTCAGCGGTCTTTTTTCTACAATTTAAAGACCAAAACACACACCTGTAATTTCACGTTCTAATACAAACAGGACTAACGTAAGACCTATTCTATAGAGCAGTGGGAATGCGACTGCAAAGATATTATCGCAGTTAAGAATGTCCGCGGTCGGAGGAAGAAAACTCTAAGTGAGTCTATGACACGATTCTAAATGACGGACTATATGCGGAAATATAATTAATTATTCATTTAAAAAAGTTATGAACATTAGAAAAAATCAAAGTGAAAGTTTTCATTATCCTCATTTGCTGATTATTTGCTCATCGCCTACCTCTCATTAGGTGGAATAATCGAGATTTCGTTGCAATTAAGTAAAGAAAATTTTGGAATTGAAATTTTTACAAGACTAACTTATGGTCAGTGAAACAGTTGATAACATTTATAGCAAATAAAATGCATAATCCACATTATTATGAAATAATCAAAGGAGAAAATTTTGGAATGAACACCTTCGTATTACAAAGACTATCTATCAAAGACTACTATCAAACTAGTCAAAATAAAACGTTGAAAATAATAGAAATATCGTAGACTCTACAGTAATACTAAATAGCATTGCATTTATTTCCGCTATCATTGTCCAGAGTTTTCTTTCAAGGATTCTACCATTCATGAGCACAGTATGCCGAAAAAAGTCGTATCTATTCATGCACACACAAGAAATATCCCATAAGAAGGTACAGAGCAATAAAGTGTCCGAGAGCGTTTAAATGAGGCAGTGAAATGGCTGTGGAAGGCCTCCATGAATATTCATTTCCGTTTACGGAAATGCGATAACCGCTTCAGATGAATCAGCAATAAAACTTTCAACTTTCCGGAAAATGAGATTTGTATTCCCAAATAAGATAGCGCGAGAGAGCGAGGATTAACTGCTTTCCAACTTCGAAAATTCGTTACCAAAAGAGTAAGTATTACGGGGCGCATGCGCAGTAGAGGGTCATAATAATGGTAGGATACGTATGGAAATATTGAATGACTCCTTCTGCTCATACTGGACTTCTTCTATGCACACAACACAGAGTAAAAAACAAACCATGTACGACAAATAATTTACTGAATTCAAGGTGAGGGATATCGGTAAAATAGACTGGTCTTATGCTAATTGAGCCAAGAATTACGTGCTGTAATAATGATATTTGTCTAATACCAATGAACTCTTCTTTCTGCTTGATTGATAGGAGGACTGGATAGCGCCTTAGCCTTCGCTGAAATATGTCACGGGTTCGACTCCCTGTTGAGGCCAATTACTGAAAAATGACATCAGCCGTTGGAGCACTTAAAAATACCACTACTATTTCTTACTTCTAAGACTATTCAAGTCCTTAGCATAAAAACATAAAATAACCTTGTACTCGAGTTTTGATCATTCTATCGGAATATTGCGGAACAAATTCTGTTTTTAAGAGGACTCGAGTGCGAGAGAATGGCGACCCTGCCGTAAAGATACCGGCCGTAACCGGCTAACAAAATTCATGATTATCACTAATCACCATCACCATAACTATCAGCCGACATATGAGTGGCCATAATCTAAAATCTAATAAGACATAATATTTAAGCATTTTCTTTAAAACCTATAACTTTAAACTTGCTATAAAATCAAGCTTTAGTATGTTAACCTTAACGTTTTGTCTGCCTCATTCTCTATGGAATGGAGCGTGCGGATATGGTGTCATAACATACGTAGACAGCGAGATGCATAAGTTATAATTAATTGTTCATTATCTCTCGGCAACTCTAATGGAATTTGGTGAGAGGCCAGCATAAACACCATATGGTTGAATCGATACGGGGTCACCTAGGGTATGCAAATCATAAACTAGGCCAGAGGTATTCCATGACGCGATGGTGCAGATAGCTATCCCACGCATCCCTTAGCGTAAAGGGGAGATTTCCTTCCGAAACGAGTCTTGAAGGGAAGCAGAATGGAGAGTGATAGGACGAAACCGCGGCGTCCATTTCTGACGGGGAATGTGATCAAAGTGTCCGTCAGCATTCGGTCGCCGAGGATATCCACTCGATTGAATCGCCGGAAACTAACTGATGGTGAGGACAAAGCAGCGTTTCTCCGCCTCCAACCAGGGCGGGTTTCCGAATCTATGCATATATGCCGTGTCTCCGTTGTCTCTTCTGCTGAGTAAGAAATGAACTGGGTAATAAGTGGATGCGTTATGACATGGTATGAAGAACTGGATTAGCCACGTCCTGTAAAGAAGGTGCCTATTAGCGATAGAATGAATGGCAGAAGAAAAGCGCGAAAGAGAATGGAGAAGAAAGCAATCGTTAGACAGCTAATGAGCAGTGGAAGAGTATGTGAAAATGAATATTTTAGCGGAAAAAGGAGGAACCACATGATAATTAAAATTTCCAATTCGACTTCTGGCCAATATTTTTGAATTCCTACTTCCATCTAAATATGTCTTAATTAAATAATTCCTACAATAATTTCCAAATAATTAAAATTGTGACACAATAAATTTAAGTAGAATATAGCGAGAAATTCAAAACATGTGCCAAATTCCGGGATAATATAATACATTTTATGCGTAGTGCGGTTGCCTTTTTGGTTTATACATATTTACATTAAACGAGCAAATAATGGAGGTCAGAATGAAATTATTAATGAAAAAATTGTGGATTCTCAAATTGACACGAGTTTCAGAAAGCTCTATAAATGTATGTGCATCATAAATATTATAGAAACAGGAGAAGAGACATCTAAATAATTAACTGTTTCAGAATTTTATATTTTATACTCCGCCTTCAAAAAAATACAGTTACTTTTATTTTCCAAACGGTAAATGGTGAAAATAGGTTGGCCTCCCTGTATTTAGCTCGAAAAATGGTTATTTTATTAGTATCCTTACATAATCGCAAGAAACATAGAAAGGAGGTCTAATTACAGGTATATTTTCACTACTCCACGGTAATCTAATATGTAAACTGCAGCAACTGCAGAGTTTCCCTTCGATTGGTCCGTTACACAATATACTTTCTTAAGATTTATTGTATAATCTATACGAATTAATTTAAAACTTGCGAATGACAAAATGAAACTTGGTAACTTCAAGAGTTATATTTTTACTTCAGGCAAACTGAAGCAGAAGAGAGGTGAATGTGTGAATACCTAGATAAATAATCTCCAGGTAAGCCTAAAGGCTATTGTCTTGGTCGAAAATTTGGTTAAAATAAAATTGTGGAAAATGCAAAGTACGTTTTGGAATTATTTTTAGTACTTAATAAATAAATTAGAATGGATGATCTTCTATATGTAAACTATGTCAGGGTGTGATTAATCCAACAATTCTACCATTGATCTCTCTACAGCTAATTAGAAGGACGCTTAAACACTGATTATTTAAAACCTAAAGGATAGAAGCATCAGCTTTTTATTTGGAACATCGCCAGTCAAATTTGATAAGTAAGCCTTCCTTTGATTTATTTCTCCATAAGCAAAAATCCATTTCCCCGCAATCTCTTGCACACATAATGGATATCATCGACACTGTCTACCAGAAAATCCGGAGCATGCGATAAAGGAACTCTCGAAATTCGAGATACCTAAGAACGCTGCCTTGATGAAATTCCTTCTTGATAAGCAACGCTCAATGGCCATCGATTAAATAAACCTTAACTCAGCTAATGACGTAACACAAAACAAGCCGTTTCCGTGTGTACCTCACAAACTGATTCTGCGAAGATAATCTAAGGTTATAATTAATATATAAGATATAATTATCTCTGTCAAAAGCAACGAATCTTTTCTAATGCCTTTCCTCAGATACTTCTGACGGTTCTGAAATCTATTAGGTCCACATGTAAGGAATATATACGTGGTACAAAAAGGTCTAAATATAGCTCCTGAAATTTTGGTACAATTTAGACGCAATGCTGATACGACTCAAACTCGTACTATTTATAATGATTGTCTAATAGGAATTCACAGGCAGAAAGAGTCCCATAACCGGTAGCCGCAGCATTTCACTGTATTTCCTTATCGGTGCATATTACCGAGTTACCATTTGCTATCCTTTAGTTAAGATGGGTCACACGACGGCATATTTTTATTTCTCCTAGTAAATTTTCCATATAAATGCTTCAGCGAACAAGTCTTTAAACCATTGATTTTTGAGAGATAAATTGTTAGAGAGATATAGGGAAGACTCCTCCTGTCTCCTCACTGGAATACACGTAACAGCTGATGGTTTTCTAAAATCTACAGGTAAAACCGAAGACAGTTAAGTTGACAGCCATTAATTTTTGCATGCTAAATAGAGGGATTTTTATGGTCATTGAGAAATTTCTGTTCCTTGACGTACTGTTTCTTAAATGGCAAGTATTTTCCACCTCATCAGTAACTAAGTATTGTAAATAAAACCTTCCCTTCTGAAGATGTATTTCTTGCTATAAATAGTTTGAAATACTGGTCCAAGTTTTCATAACCATATTTCTTAAAATTGTCGTTTGAATATAGTTTACTGTAAACGTTTCTCAAGATATTCCTACTTTTATTTTCGTGTCTTTCACCATAATCCTAGTTCAAATACTTTTATGGAAAAAAATCAATAATTCCGTTCCTATTAGGTTTTGAGTTAAATAACATTAATAAAGCCGGCGATCCTGCTGCCACATGCAGTTAAATAAAATAGTAACCATTTGCCTTTTGATACAAGACAGAATTACTTAATTTCCATCAGTCTTGTTCATGCCTGTGATAATACGAAAGCTACTGAGGTATGAGTGATGGTGAATTATTACAATAATGCAAGTATCTCCTAAACGATTGTTTAAAAAATGTTATTCGTACAGTCATTGTACTGCTTCTAGGTGGAAATTTTCAATTGGTAACATTCTGCCACAAATAGGAAAGTGAAAGAGAACTACCTCACTCCTCATCTTTCATAGTGGGCCTCATTCCCTCTCAAGGGCTTTGAGAGGGAAAGGGGTTTGAGGTGCAAAGCAGCCATCGGGCAGAATAGCGTACATACGGACTATTGCGGGCTCTTAATTATCATCAATTTCCCGCGGAATTTCATTAAATTTCCATGAAGAGATCAGCATCGCTCCAGTTATTGCTGCCTGATGTTCACCTGGTTTCCTATTTTGGTGATTTATATTTCGGCAGTCCGAATAATCAACAACAGGAATAGTTCTCTGAGAAAACCCCACGTCGGATGGAATATTCTCTTGAACTGGGTACATTCACCCTATCCTTGGTGTCCATTGAGAGGAAGGGCCCCATTAGTTGACCACGCACAGATGAAGGGATTATTGCCATCAAGCGGTTTCACTGGGCGGTCAAATGGCGCGTAAATGCAAAATCACCGACACGAGATCATTTCCGCAAACATTGGTAATTACAGATGACATCTCCATTCTCGTGAGAATCGTGTCGGCGATTGTTATCTTAGAATTATGAGGAATAACTATGTCTCAGCATTGGAATCTCTGATTCACTACCAGTGTAAGTGGCGGATGATGTTTTACCATCTGGAAAAAGCGTTTCTGCGACGTAAGAAAAAGATATAACGCCCAGAATTCATAAAGAAAACTCATTGGAATAAGGAACGTGTTTAGGCAAGAAAAGGGCGAACCAGCAATTCATTAAAAGCGATTCGCCATATCTTTCTGCAAAATATTCGATAATATTTTTTACACCTTTAGAGCAAAAACAAAGAATCGTCTTGCACTCGGGATATGAGCATTTTATGAATCTTAAGGAAGCTATGCCAGAGCTACCTGAAAATATGTATCGAAGATTGTTTTCAACATATTTGTTCCAATCGATACTTTTAGGCTAGGAACTAACGATTCGAATCATCGACAGGAGATATGAAATAAAATATTGACTGACGAAGTTTCATAGGGTTAATCTTGATGATATTCTTGGAAAAATGGGGCACGTGTATTCGAATCTGAGGACAGCCAAATATAACAATAAGACACACCCAAGTTTTGGAAGTTTTACAGATGGAAAAAAATAGAAACTCTATTGTAGAACGAATACTATTCGCTTTGATATGTGTCCCAACACGTCTAGACAGGCTTGCGATGATTAGATATGTATGAATTAATGAATATTATGCATAGCCTTTGATAGTCCTTAAATAAGGCAAGGTGTCATAAGAAGCAGCAACGTTTTTCCTCGTAACCTATCGGCCAATTGATGGAGAACAATGCACATGTTAGTCATTGCTTACGAAAAGGAAGATCTCTAGTATGAGGAAAACTCAACCCCTTTTTTTATGCGTTATAGTTAAAGTATCCCTTCTCTGCGATCCAAGCATTACGATGTTACATTTCAGAATGCGAATTTATTTTAAAGTACTAAAAATGCAAAACAGGTGCGTCTTAAATTCGAAAATATACCAGAACTTCGATCCGAATTTGGCTCCACTTAAAATAGAAAATGAAATTTCGGTTCAGTTCTGTTTCCGCTCTATTTACCAATCTCAAAACTGTTCGAACCGTTTTTTATCGATTTCTTTAAGTAGTTGCATAATATATATTCTTATGATTTATAAAATATATAAAATATAATTTTCGACTCCCTTTGTAATATCATATTCTTCTAAAAATGAGATTTAACATCTCATGCTTATTTGATACTCATTTCATTGAACTCAATTTTAAAATAAAATTTACCAATATACGTAGTTATGCTAGATTAGTGAAACTACCTCTAATTAGGCTTAAGTGAAAGGTGTATTGCTGGGAACCAAAAATCGGAACGGAATAGATGACGGTTTTCTGTCTCGGTTTTACATCCAACAATAATAAAGTTCTTTTCGGTTTTCGGTTGGGTTCCAGTTTGAAACCCCCGAATACTCGATACAAAATTCAAAATAATTTGTTTGGTTAATCTCGCAATGTCTTCAAACTCAAAGATTCATATGTTTAAATACCATACGGGAGAGGAATTTTGTTAATTCAGTAGATAATGCAATGAAAGAACAGACGCAAAGAAGCTGAATGTTCTTCCATGTTGATTTTATTTCTAATCGGAACTGTATTTTATCCTCGGAAATATTTCGCCTTGTACATACTTTGAGATTCAATATAACCTTTCAAAAGACCTCTATACAGTTTTCAAGCAGTCACTTAAAAGCAGCATCTCTGGTATTATAGAAGAGAGGAATGAACTGCAATTCCTTAGGGTAAACTTAATTAAATTGATTAATTAATTAACCGGCCGTCTGTTCAATTCGAATAGATATAGAAAAGTCGTTTCAGTGGGGGTACAAACGCAACTGCAGCGACATTTCTACTAAATCGTTTTATATTTCATTAGGAAATGTGGTAAGAGTATCGAATCCATCAGCAGGCATTGCCGATTGTCAAAGTGCATGGTGGGAGAATTTTGAGGTATCTCCGTTGTGTCTTCTGACTATCCGTTCCAGTTCCTGCGTTGAGAATCATTTCATAAAAGGATAAGATCCAAAAAATAATTAAATTGGAGAAGGATAAGAGTTCAATTACGTTATTCAATAGAGCTTAAAAAAACTGCGAGGAGAGAACTCATTGCAAGCGGCAATACCGATTTTTTCTGACGAGTAATTGTAAGCGATTGATGCGTGAAAATAAGTAGCCCAGTATGCAAATGCGTCTCAAAGAAGGACAAAGACGTCCCTTGGCATCTCTTAAAGTGGCCTCATTGTTATGCTGCGATGGTAAGCGGGTCATCGGTGGGAGATGAGATGGCCGGTTGCTGGGAGATCACTCTTACCTCCTCTCCCTTTACGAGAGCCGTTCTACTTAATGAAGTTTTGATTGAAAAGCGAGGCCGGGAGAAAAAAATAAACCGTGGACAGCCGAGGTAAAGAACTTTGTGTACGGTTACGTAGTCAAAGCATCGGATGACAAGAAAGAAAGACATGAAGGGACACGGCGCCATCGTGAATTAAGATTGTAAAATTCTTTCCCTTTTACCTCCGTTCCGGAAAAATCTTTATGGGAGTTGCGGCGGGAAAGGGGGTGAGAGGCTGCTTTTATTTCCTTTTTAGGGAAGGTATGTGAGCTCTATTATCCGCTATGGACGCCTTGAAAACGAGATTCGGTTGAGGTAGTAACAAAAGACAATAGAATTAGGTTTTCGGCATGAGGATGCAATCGATAAGTTTCTGCATCCCTGCACTTTATTTCATCAAAGAGATTGGTGTATGTGGTGGAGTTGTCCCGCAAAAGGATGAAGCACAAGAAAATCTTTTCTTGGAATATCCTAAAACACTCTGAGAGACGTAAAACTAATATACAAAAGCAAACAAGGAATGTAAAAGAGTGGTTGAGATCAGCGGGAAAAATTCAATTTAAACGATATAATGAAAACAGATTTTATACTTTTAAATGCATTCGAAGAGCCATTTTAGATGAATATCTTACAGAATGCCTTTATTAAGTAACGTGTATTGAGTAAATCATTTTAATTTATCATAAGAGTATATCTTAGTACTTAAGATAACAAATTATACTTTTTTAATTATATTGGTAATAAAATACATTTAATATACCGGTCAAATGTTATGCTGATAGGTGAAAAGATTTTGGCTACACATTTTCCATTTCTGTTCGACTAAAAATCTTCCTTCTTATAAACAGATATGTTCACTGTACAGGTAGATATGTAAGGTTTTAGATAGACAATATGGAATCTAATATTTCTAAAATTGAAGTTTAAGGAAGACGTACGATGGAGCGATATTGTAATCGTAGGATAAGGAAAACAGAATACATAATTCATGGCGAAAATAAAATCAATTTCACTCATTCTTTACTTCCTTGAGCTTCTCCCCATCACTTATGATATAACCTAATAATTATGATAATAATTCCTTCCTTCGAAGGGCCAACCCTTGTAAGGGAAATTGGACTTCCACCCGGGATAGAATCCAAGACCGCTTCCAACAGTGTTTGACGTGCTTTCAAGAATGCTACGTGTGAGTTATTGATTTAATAAAATTAAATAGAACAAAATTGACATCAAGTTACTTCCCGCAACGCCCACCGCTTTCAAATAGCCATTTTTAGTCCACATCTCATCTGCTTGTGATCACGCAATTTTCACGCAAAAAAGCTACGGTCTAAAGCGAAAGAAGGGCAAATAAGAAATGAGAAAATCTCATAACGCATCGTTTTTGTCGCGGTTGGAATCTGCGCTTTTTCATTTTGCTTCCTCAACCAACGACCAAGAACGAAACAAAACGGCAAGATGAGGGTAAATATTTCAAGCGCAGAAGACACAAAAGGTATCATTAAAAACGTCGCAATCATATTGTGCCCCGGTCCCTCTGCAGCACCATACGACAAAAGCAGACCTACTGCCGAAATAAGGGCTTTGTGAGAGGTACGGAAAAATATAACGGAGGAAAACACGACATCCACATCGGTCGACCTCAAAGAATCTCGAAAAGGAAGTGGACTGCACGTGGAAGATTGGACTGAACAAACAAAAGGAGAACCCGCGTTCCGAAGGGTCCGAAGCTCCATTCTGAAGTCACCGACCGAGTCAAACGTCGGTGGACATCGCTTCCTTTATGTTTCTTCAGAAGCAACGCGAGCGCCTCTGCGTATTCACTTAACGTGGACGGTAGAAGAGTTCGAATATCCGCACTAATTTGCAGAGTGAGCGGAATTCTTAAAAAGAAATTTGCTGAATCGAAAATACGACATTCGTTTGATCCCATAGAAGTTTGTCTTTGGTTTCCAGTTATGGGATACTTATGTCGTTAGTACGTGATTCGATAAATTATAAACTTAATTATCGTTAAGTCAAGTTGTATCACTCGTATATAAATCGATGTGTTCCAGATCGTTTAATACTCGACGATGTCCAATTATTACCAATTTTACCTTGGAATTATATTAATTTCCCGAAATAGGTTCAACAAAATCTTCGAAGCGTGGGAAAACTTTTTATTTGTACTATTTTAGTTATTCCTCATGATTTCCGCTCCAATTTCAGTGGTATAAAACTAGGGTTTTCCGATAAATAACAAGAAGTGGAGGATATTTTTACGTTAAATAGAATGTAAAAATTATGAATTAAACAATTATAGTATGAATTAAACTTCCACTTATTAGTGGAAAAATGAATATATTCAAAGATGTTATCATATACGGTGGAAACCGGTTAACAAGAAATGTAGGTGACCAACCTACACATTAGGTAACGCCAATCGAATTCCTCGAATAGCAAATTCCTTTCCAACGCCACAACCCGCCGCTTTTTTAAACCACAGAAAGGAATATTAATCATCTCATATTTTAAGAGCCATTACAGGTTTACATTTCTCAAATATATCAATACATTTTTAAACGGTTACTCAAAAGCTTTCATTGCGTAAAAGTGTACTGATTCTATATATTTCTTAATTTAGATCATGGCTGCAGCAAATCACTGCACAAAATACTTAGGCATAGCAAATTATGAAAATGTCTAATTAAAAATACACATAAATGAACTAGGAAAAATACTGAGAGGTCTGATTTTTGTAGTTCCAACCCGATCCTGTTTTTCTTGAAGAACGTATGCTACCATCTACCATGTATTTTTCGAATCTCTCTTGCGCTATTGTATAATAATATAGGAAAATGAGTGCGAAGCTCGTAAATCAAGGCTCAAGAGATTGCAGAACCGAGTCATTTACTTTTCAGGATACAATAATCTGTCATTATACACCGAGACAAAGCCATTATCCATTTTCCAGTGCAACACAATTTGAGCCTTTGTAAAGTATGGATATCCCCGCAGGCCTTTTGGTAGATCTACAATGGCACCACATTATGACGTAATTACATGGTAAACACCGAATCGCTCTCAAAGCTACGGCGACGTTACTATCAAATCTAATATCAAAGTTGCAAACTAATCCATCGAGAAAGTTACTTCAAAGATAACCCTCGTGACACTTGCTGAGTTAGTGAACATTCTTATGCGGCCTTTCATACCTAAGACGTAACTTTCGAAATTGACTTCGAGCAGTATTTCATGAGAGTTAATGGAGGATTTTCTAGCTAGAAGTATCTCCGACGACATGGATTAGCAGAATGCATCGACATACGTATTAATATGAAGGATCATAACTCAAGGCCATGTACTACATTTACCAGTTATATTAAAAACAACAATGTGTTCGCAAGTCTATTCGCTTGCTTCATTCTCAGGAGATCGGAAAGTTANCCTCGAAAGGAATCATCATTTCCTCTATATCAAGTGCCTCCTCTTGAAGATCTCAAGAATTCCTCGAAATTCATCCGCCGAATTACACCTACGTGTTCCTGTATCCGTTGTATTGAAAACCCCAATATCAGCTATAAGTAGCCAAATGTAACGAGCCCCACCACTACATTCCTTCCGCTTCCTAATTGTTTACTTTCCACATGATTACGCTTTCAAGCAACGAATTACGCTTAACAAGATAACGCCGTCTTAAACTTTCGCCTTCGGACCATCCCATCATGTCCTTAGCTCTTATTCGCGAACTTGAGGGCATCTTCCTCTCCCAGAGGAGCTACCTCTCCGCCTTATTCCAACTTCTCGCTAAATCCGCCTTCTCGAGAACGGAAATTATTGCTTTAGCCTTCGTGAATCTCAAGAGATGCAGCAATATAAGGTAATGAATCACTGAGGATATGGGAGTGTTCCTCCTTTCTCGGGAAAAGCTATTGCGCTAGGATAAGTGACCTGGTATGCAAGACTTTCATCATAATGATTTCATACGTTTTATATGAAGAAGCGTACGGATGCTACTTTTTCACAGGCGACATTCAGGGATGATCTGAGTCGAGATTTTATAATTAATACAATAAAATGATTAGTATGATCTATTTAAAATAAGAGAAAGGAAAATAAGGAGAGGAAAAATACGTTTGTTGAATCTATAGAAGACGTAATGTAGCAATGGCAAAAACTTCGATATTAACAATAACGTGTGGCGATTCGTTCTAGGACTGTGTAACTAAAACATTTCTTTAGTTCTTCCAGATTAATCTGATATCGTCAACAGAAATGTACATATAAACTTTGGTGGCAAGAAAGTGTTGGCAAAATAGTCTATGTAAGGATATGCTAAATTTAGCCACTGATATGTTAAGACACGCATGACATCTAGGGTAGACTTTAGTTGAAGGTACGTGAAAAATTGTTTTTCAGGACCCAAAATAAGTGGTTCAAGTTTTAACTAAGATCGAATGTTACTTATATTTGAAAAATTAAATAAGTGTTTCACAATCTGAAAGCGATTAAAATATACCTACTTCCAGTAAAAGGGTTACATTCAGCTCGCAGTTTAAAGCGCTTCCTCTATCGAAATTCTTGGCATACGAAGGTTTCCAGCTTCCATCCGAATTCGATATCGCTTTACCTGCTATTTCTCACAGGAGTCCACGTACATCAGCAGAGTTGCACGTGGCGCCCAACTATAAAAAAATATCCGAAATGAATTACTTACATTCGCGATAGTTCGCATTTTTCCCGCTGTCTCGCACATCTGCGCGTCGAGTTCAACCGTTGTTCGCTTAGGGGCGCACATCTCAGCCAACCGTGTCCGAACCCTGTCGTCCCAGAAAGCGTTATTTCACAGCCGGCCAGTGGCCTATAGACGTACGCGCCTAAAGGTTAAATGTATCTGGACGTTGAGATGATAATTTTTTTCTGTGACTTTCCCGGAAGCCATCGGAAACAAAAACTCATCAAAATGGTAGTGTGGTCAAATTGGGCTTGCGAGATTGCGTAACATTTGCGGAAGTTTTTGATTAAAAAATGTATCTCAAAGACTGGAGCACGGAAGAAGACTTGAATATTGGAATGATGTCAGGAATAGTAGAAAATCAAGGAACGTAAAAACCAGCGCACGACATAAAATTTATTCCTAACGGCCCCGGCAGCACTTCTACTGTGCTGCAATGAATAATATAGGAAAATCTCGCAAAATTCTTCCTATACGAAAACTGTTATCGGATAATTGTTTTACAGCGAAGCAAAATAATGTGAAATAAATTCAATATTGCTTTAATTTATCTTACCTGGGTTGCTTAATCCCCCAAAAAATAATATAAGAAAGTAATAATGTTATGATGAATTGATTTTGCCGCGGTGCAAACCACAAGGTTAATATATCTCTCTTACATTTTTAGTAGTATCTTTTCCGCCCGCATAGTGGGTCAGCGTATTCTGTTCCTATTTCACTTTAGTTTCTGCACGTGATGGTGAAGCAGTAGCTTCTTATACCTAGCCATGCTGAATGTGTATCTTCTCAACAATAAATAGTGTTATTGGAAACATCTTAGTACTCACTTCAGAACGACATCTAATAGACAAAGAGGAATTTTAAGTATTTTTAATCGTTGTTATACAAGCACAACGTCGCCCAATTGGAAATTTCTCTACATAGAAACTCTACTCGTAATTCGTATTGCGTTCAATACATTTCGAAAGTTTGTATGCTCGGTTCCATGCAAACCTTCGAAAACCAATTTTTCGAAAATGAATGAATTGATGAAAAATCAATTCTTCAAGCTATCATTTATTTGAATGACTAATACTTCAAATATAGACCACTGCAAATAATCTGAAGATATGTAAAACTTGTACTTCATATTATATACTACGAATTGTTTATACATTTATTTTTACCTGATGGAATTATGATTATATATACAATTGAGAATGCCTTCCATAAATGTAAGTCAGATCATATATTTTTAAAGCATGAAGAATTATATTACAATGTTGAATATATAAAATTGTGAAAATTTTAATGATAAGAACAAAGACATCCTTGTTTCTTGCTGTTGATGTTGAAGTTGATCAAAAACAATCTTAAGCCATCCTCGACGCCTCGGAGTAACTTTCATTTTATCGCCTCTGATGCTTGTTCGAAAATTAAAGTGATCTTATTGTGTGAGCATATTTATGTCATTTGATTTAATCTATGAATTATTTTTTAAGTATAAGTTCGGCACGGCTTCAGGTTACTTAGTGGAATTTTATTTCATAGAATTTTTCATTCGAAGAATTGATTAATCGCAGAATTAATTTTCGAAGTATTGATTTTCGAAGAAAAGACTTTTGAAGAATTTACCTGTAACATTTTCCATACGTGTCAAATTTCTCCATCTCCATCCAACATTTAGAGAATAAATTCCTCGAAAGGAATCATCATTTCCTCTATATCAAGTGCCTCCTCTTGAAGATCTCAAGAATTCCTCGAAATTCATCCGCCGAATTACACCTACGTGTTCCTGTATCCGTTGTATTGAAAACCCCAATATCAGCTATAAGTAGCCAAATGTAACGAGCCCCACCACTACATTCCTTCCGCTTCCTAATTGTTTACTTTCCACATGATTACGCTTTCAAGCAACGAATTACGCTTAACAAGATAACGCCGTCTTAAACTTTCGCCTTCGGACCATCCCATCATGTCCTTAGCTCTTATTCGCGAACTTGAGGGCATCTTCCTCTCCCAGAGGAGCTACCTCTCCGCCTTATTCCAACTTCTCGCTAAATCCGCCTTCTCGAGAACGGAAATTATTGCTTTAGCCTTCGTGAATCTCAAGAGATGCAGCAATATAAGGTAATGAATCACTGAGGATATGGGAGTGTTCCTCCTTTCTCGGGAAAAGCTATTGCGCTAGGATAAGTGACCTGGTATGCAAGACTTTCATCATAATGATTTCATACGTTTTATATGAAGAAGCGTACTTTTAATAAGCGTTTACGTAATTGCATGAAGGTAATTGCGCGGAAGTACGTTGGTGCTCAGCGTTCTATGCAACGAAATACTTCGCTTACCTTTTTGGGCTACTTAGGAAACTTATTATGCCGCCAAGAAAATTTATCGGTGTAGAGTTTCAGTATCGGAACAGTTCGTGTTTTACCGTAAACATGCTGAAATAGTACGGCATGGAAAACTTTGATTGAATTAATTTCATAAATTGATAATTATTTCAATAAAAAATAAAAATTTACGATCCATAGTATGATCTACCATATATCTAATGTTGACATATTTTGTTGTATGAGACAATTCAGCACCGAACAGTGGGATGATAGCGACAAAAAGAATTTCCAATTAATGAGCGTAATCGCTTTTTTGCGTAAATTATTTTATCATTAACGCGGCGCTTTTAATTTGGGATTTTAAAGCAGAATATTTTCGAGACTAATCGAAAGTGTTTTCAATTCCTAAAAATTCATCAGTAGAGTCCCACTCAAGTTCACGGACAAATATTGTCCGAACTAATTACCGGAAAATTGTAGCTGCGTCCACTATTTGTGTGATGTTTGCGAAGCTACCTTTAATTTCAAATTATTTGTAATCAAGTATATTAAATAAACTCTAACGAAATTTTACTCAAAGTAAAATGACATTTTATACCAAAATAGATAATTGGTAACCACTCATTTGGTAATAACATTCTGATTTGTCTCTTGAGCATAGTTGGAACACACTCCTGAACACTCGAAATAATTCACAGCGTACTCAGTTTCCCACTTAGGCTAGCTTATACACCTGTACCCGTCAGGAAGCAAAGCCCTAGGATTCATAGAATCTGATTATAGGAGCACCATATGATATTCTTTCCCTTCCGGTCGATTAGCAAAATCATCTGATTCATTCGGCGCTAGGAGCAAATTCACAGGCGCGTGTGATCATAGCGAATCACAAATGAGTTCAGAAAGGCATATTTCAGGCGAATTGTTAATGAGAGCGCGGAATCCGACCCGAGACGGATAAAGCTATGCGGAGAAGCAGTAAAAAGCCTCTCTTTAGCACCCTCCTTCCCCACAACCCCCCTTTAATCACTCGGCAAAATGCAAATGCACATATAAGCTGGGCGCGCTAACATCTCCCGTTTTAATTCAACATTCTCCCCGGATCACTGCATCGCGATACTCTGGAAACCTCTCCTAAGCGATCGCCTCAAATTATAAAATCTCCACGACGTTCAACTGTTTTGATAACCGTTTCGCATTACTACAGTTCAGAAACCTTCCTCAGAGGTGATGTAGCTCCCTTATTAACCCACATGAACCTTCCACTCCCGGCGAGGTTTCTCTTGTACTCTTCAGAGATTTATCCCCGTATAGTAATAAACTTCTGTACCTGCTCCCGTGGAAGAGGTTCCTCTTTTAATTAACTCCTTTAACTGCCACGCCGTTAAACATACGTAAATGAGGATTCTTAAATACAGCGTCGCAACGGCTAAAACTCCGCTCCTTGGCAGAAATGGACCGAGAGGTAAGGCTCAGTCGTAAAAGGAGGGACTGCTGCGAAAATGATTAGTCGTATTTTAGAATAATTCACTCTTTTCGACTCTGTATTCATCCCGGGCGCTAATTTCACCCTTAGGAAATGGGCCCCGTCAGGGTTTAGTGCTACTAAAAATCCGGCTCAAGTTAATTGTTATTCAGTAGGACATAATGATTTTGGATTCCGCCTTCCATACGACCGCAGAGAGCAAGTGTTTCCTTTTTTGTTAACAAAAGGTAACGTTTATTAGGTCTTAGCCGTGTTTTTAATCCATATACGAGGTTGAACTCTGTAGGCATCCAAGAGCTGAGTGGCTTTTCCCAGTGTTAAGAAGGTCTTATCATAATCAGCGATGTGCGGTAGAACTACACTGCAGGTAAGCTTCAACTAAAATAGTATCAACATAAAAAGTGGTGGCTTTCTCAGGAAGTGAATAAGACATTACATGACTTAGGTATTACACTATCTTTCATCTTCTTTTTTCAAATTTGATCGTAATTCTCCCGCCGAGTAATATTTTACATGACGGATTTAAGAAATGCTTGTGAAAGCCATGAAAATTATTTCTAAGATGCAAATTATTTTGTTATTTTAAGCTGCAATGAACGGAGAAAGAAGATAATACCAAAACAAGTCCAGATGTGGACTCCTATTGGGAAAGAAAAAGAGCAAAGCCCAGAAAGTGCTGGATTAAAGGGATTAAAATTGAGATAAAGGAGAGGTGTAAAAGAGAGGCAATGGAATGGCCGAGAAAAATGGAGGTTGGAGTCGGAGGACGACGTAGAGCGCTATAAAACTAATATAGTGATATAAGCTACAATAAACGATCAAATAGTAAAGTGATGCATATTTTAGATTCATATGCGTCAATATCTTATGGCGCGTTTATGATTATTATGTAAACAAAATACTACTTGCGTTTAACTAGTCTTTTCTGATAAAAATGATGTCGAAAGTTTGTTTTTTTTCCAAAACAGTTACTTCACATTTTACCTAGAACCATCCGAGAATTACCAAAACATGACTGGGGATGTCTTTGATATTGAAAATATAGGGTTATTAACCTTCGGTGATGCAGGTTGAAAATGATAGCATCTCTGAGCTCTGAAACATTGTTATTGAGTAATAAACTAGTAATCATAATTCTATTGCCACATTTAACCCCTAAAAATGAATTCTCGACCAATATGAACTAAGAAAGTAGCTAATGAAAGAGTCCATCTGTAAATCGATAAATTCACTTTTCTGTAATCATCCAGAATGACGGTTTGATTGTCAATCCCTCAGCAATCAGCTACGAAAGTTTTCGAGTGGGGATGCCAACTACGCCCACTAGGCAAGATTAGGAGTAAGATATTCGACAGGAGTAGACGGGAAAAGTACTGGTAGTACTCGTAAAAGTCTGGTAGTAAGTTAAGAGAATTAGATGATATTGAGGTAGGATTAGATACTCATGGAGAGGAGGGAATGGAAAGAGATTCGAATGGTATATAAAAGAATGATTAATGAGAGATTGATTGTTCATATGTGATGCTAGGAAACCTCTGTTGTATAAACTAACACGGAAAATTTATGACTTATTTGAACCCGAATCTCCCACTTACAAGTAGGGTACTGAAGCCATTGAGGAAACAAGCTCTGATAGTGCATTCTAAATCAAACTTAGGCAGGGAAGATCAACCGACCGGCTCTCGGAAGATCTGAGTTCAAGTCTCAATCTTGTCAGACATTTTTCATGTACTTATACTTTCTGCTTTTACTTGGAAAGAGAGAGTACATCTTAAGATGGGCTGAATTGCCAGAAGAAGTATTTCAAAATATATCGAAATGGTTCTTCATAAGGAAAGGAATGGGAAAAAATGTTGGTCATAAAAGAAATAAGATCAAAAGAAACACGGGAGTGTACAAAGTCGTCACCCGATTTCAAAAATTCGTAGTGCAAAAACGGTTCATGGCATTTGAATGAACCACCTGCCATTTGTAAAAGGAGGTTCTCAAGTTTTGATGTGTTGCCGGTAGAGGCTACTAATATGCGCTTGAGGCTACAGTCCCGTCAGTGTTATTAAAGATGTCGACCCCACAACAGAAAACGTTTTGCTCTTTCAAGTTCCATGAGTGCGAGTCTGTTACAACTGTGCGAAGTTTGGCATTTCAACATTCGGCCATCTAATATAATATAATTCATGTTATTCGGACTCCACAGAGTAAGTTCTCTGTGATTATGAAAGAATTCCACCGAGTCACACCTCAAACCGTCATATTCACACAACACATGCTTACTTCAGTGTGGCTGGAATTCGACTATCGCTTTCATGTGTGCAACGCTGCCGGAGGGGGGGACATTGCACATAAGCAACAAACTAAAAAAAAAAAAACTTTAATCTATCATAAGTGTATACATATTTATATTATGTTTGTACATCATTATTTCATTAAAATGCAGCGTATTAAAATCGAATGATGACTTTGTAAACTCCCTGTATTATCAAAAACGGCAAGAAAAAAATTAGGATGGGAATTTCGAATAATATGAACCTACCAAGAGCTGGAGAACTCACGTATGCATGTCCATACTTCCACAAAAATGTAGATAACTTTCGTCTTGGTTATTTAGCTTGAACCTTATCTAAACAAGGACACGATCTTATAAAACACTGTCTTGTTAGTACGCTAGGGTTTCGTTAACTGCATAAAGTTGGTCTTACGAGAAGATTGATAACTCTGGAATGACCGGGAAGATATTCCCCACGAAAGAAACGTCATTCAGCTCGTGATCGAGCGAACCCTCACGGATAATGCATCACATATAAATTACACCCACTGAAATCCGCCCGAACAAAACTGCAGCCCTCTGAAACCAAATCGATGATCGCTGCCTTTCTCCAGCCTTTCCTTTTCTTCCCTTTGATTGACACCGTCTACGCCGACATCTCAGTCGCCCCTCACCACGCCCTCCACTAGAGAAATTCCGCGTAACTCCCTTATTAAAATTTCACGCAAAGCGGAGGAGCGAGGGAACATCAATCCATCAACTCCTCTATTTTCTCAGCGGAGAGAATAAAAAAAAACGAAACGTAGAAAGCGTCCATTCTTGGGTCTTCAGGAGTGCACACGCTCTGCATTATTGAGACGGAAAAGGGAACGGTCTTTGAGGGCGGAAAAAAATCCGAAGAAAGGAGGCCTCCGCGGTGGGCTTTTTCGTCGCGGAGGAGTAAAAAAAAGGCACAAGGATACAATTTGTGGGAAGAGCGGCAGCTGCTGAAAACGCTCCGTCGGATATTAATTTTCGCTCGGGAGGTCGATTTCGTTCGATCAATTCCGTTTTCGGGGGAAAAAGATGAATAATTTGGGCGCGTGACCTCTCCCACTCCATCACCGGGTCCTTTTTCCGGCGGGTTGAAAATTCGCTCGGGAAAGAGTCATTACTCACGGGATGATCTTCGGCAAAGGAGAAATATATCAGCATTTCGCTCGCGTGAGCCGTTGTCGTGCGTGGCGGTCGCAGGCCGACCTTGACACGGAAGTGCGGGCGCAGTTATTTTTCCTTTGAGTGATGGGGAGTTTCAGGTGGTGAAGGTGCGGTCGGGGATTGTTTTCGGAGGGCCTTGGGATGCTCGAGGCGTTGCAGGGACGTGATGCTGGCTCGGCCCATTTTTCATGGGTGAATACAGTGTGGCCCCATTCTCACGTCTCTTGAAGATGACGCTTGGGGTGTTTCATCGATGAATATTTCCCGGGTTGCCCGAATTTTTTTATGTGAATGTAGTATTAGGAACTCCATCAACCGTGCGGCACGGATAGGTCCTCCTATATTACAGTGTTTACTAAAATTATCGCTGCAGTTTGAAATATATTCTCTACAATGCAAATTTCAAAAAATTGAACACGCATGACGCGGAAGAGTAACTTAGAATTGCGATTTTTGGCGCCAAAATTTGTCGTCCTAAAATTGTCAGATTGGATTGTTACAGCAGTACAGGAAACCACAAAAATTCTCCAACGTGAGAGAAAACAGAAATCTACTGCCGACTATATTGTTCTGCCACAAGTGGTACTTCCATTGAGCTCTACCAATTAGTATTACAACAACACATTGAGAAACTCTTCTCTCAAATATGCTGAAATTACAATACATGTCCAGGAATGAACTTACTTATTGTTCAATCCACGATAACTATTAATGCACTCTATGTCGTACAGTGATCCCGTATCTTGCTGACCTCGTTGGTTTAGTGTAGTAACCTTGCAACACTGAGGTACTGGGCTTGAAGCTTGGTCATGGCATGATTGGTTGTGTTTGTACGTAATTAATTAATTAATTGTAAGAATGGTCAGTGCTGACTAAAATACGCTCCATTAACTCAGACGAAATCATCAATTTATTATTTCTATTTTTGCTTACTTTTCAAGGAAAATTTGAACGCTAGCCAACGTAATACCTAAATTACACAGCCAAATATCGAAATATGTCGCTAAAAATATGCCAGATAACAGACTAAAATCTACGCTCAACACAGATAAAAGGAAGTTACAATCAAAGCAAAAATAATGTCAACGGGTGATTATAAAGATGTTACCAAAAATACATCTATTTCTCCTTTATGTAAGTATATATGTACTTGAAGAGAACGAGTTATTTGCCAAAATTGGAAAAAATCGGTGTACAGAAATCTAAACAATTTGTCTCGCGTGCCGTACACAGAAGAGCATTGATTTATCTGACGGTCGTATGTGAATTGTTTCAGAAATTGGCTCTTAACCTCCTGGAGGTATTTAAATACGAGAAAAAGCCATGGGTTATTGGAATACGTTCTACGTAATACATTTCAAAGAAGTAATGATTAGGGCAATGATAATGTTTCCAACTCACACACGAATCTGCGTAAAAAGATATGTAAGAGAGAAACGTTAATCGCAGAAAACAATGACAGTATTAATCAATTACGAAATACTGCTAGTTTGTTACGAATAGACCTCGAATTAATTTTATGATGTCGTTTTAATATAATTGACATGTTAATGACATCTATCGCATAAAATTTCTAACCAGAAGATACATTTTACATCAATCTCGCGAAAAAGAAAAACAATTGACAAAGATATAAGCAGGTCCAAGCTATTTTTATATTCATTAAAGAACATTGGTTTGGATTTAATTTTCAATAAGCAGCACAGATAATGCTTGCTGTTTTCAAATAGTTATCACGGTAATTCCTCTTTAATTTATAAGAAATGTCAAAATAGAGCTATGTGTATCCTTAAAAAAGTGACTTTGAGAATCAGTTTTCAGTATCAATTTAAAATCTTTTACTCTAGGCTAGCATTTAAATTGAATATCATTTATAACCTTGTATTGTGATAACTTTAACGCCACTTACCTAATGGGAATACGTTGATTGATTTTGGTTCGTTAATACAGCTAAACGATTTATGAATAATTTTCATTGGAAAAAATATTGGCCGCATATTTTGTTCGAAGATCTGAAGCACATCCGCCGAAAAATAGAGCAAATATATCACAAACACAATGTGAGTCATTTCCTCGATACGTTTTCGGAGCTCATAAAAAGTAAAATCCCATAAATATGACACTTTGGAATCATAGAGGATGACATTTTTAAACCTTTAATACGCAATTATTCACATCATAGGGAACGATTTTCAGTAGAGCCCTAATTATCTATCAAGCTAATGAAGATCAAATTTCAATTTAAGTGCCGAGCAAATGCGTTTTATGATTAAACATTAATCCAAAATCAGAGAGACGCAGTGAATTAAATCGAAAATTTTCACCCCAATTTAGGAGCGATAAACGTTTACGGATCTTCTGGAGGAAGAATACAGGGAAATTGAGGCAACCCTTTGGTGTATCTTAAATTTAGGGAATAGAGCAGCAACAGCTATTAATTGAGTTTCATCTGTCTGTATTCTATAGAAATTTAACCTCAAAATAAAGCGTACCAACATTAAAGGTATTTACGCATTCAATTCACGAGAGTAACGTTTCAAAGTCGCTCTAGTTCAGATGGAGAAATTATTTCAGCCATGTGTTACCTAATATAGAAATTTATTTTTAATTTATAAAAACAAACAATATATACATTGTTCACTAAAAACTTACCCAGATTGTGAAAAATCGGCTATTAAAAATTTACAAATAGAAGCACTTGAGCACAGTAAAACCAATTTAGTAACATTTTTAACCGCAATTATTATTTTAGTAAATTTTATTAAACTTTTATTAAATTGGAGATATTTCACGAAACATATTAATTCTCTGGAAACCTTAAGCCACCAAACACTTTTTCCAAAAATCCTAAACTAAGGAACGGAGAAAAACGAGATTGTTACTGAACTGAAAACGTAGCGTGACATTCTCCAAAAACCAACAGTAGTATTCTAAATCATATGCAGAAATCCCTCCCTTCTGCATTTCGTAACACCCTCGTCGATCGCAAGGCTGAATTCCGCGAACTCGATTCTTGCCGCGCTGGTTTTCAGTACCTGTTAGTGGAAAGTTTCCATTCAAATGCAAGGCGTATGATTTAAACATGAACTCACCGAAGACAAGCATCTTTTTCACCATGAAGTCTTCGTCTTCGAACGTTGAAACGGAGCACTTGTATTCTCCGGAAAGATCGGTTGTTGGCGTCGGGATCTTCAGCGCCCTGTGCGCTCCTCTCTCGTCCGACCCCGTCACCTGAGGTTAACAATCGTTCCATCACAGATCAGAGCAACTCATTTCGACCTTTACTTCTTAGACAGAAATCTAAGTTAGAAGTTGTAGTAGCAAATCCTACGTGGTTTATTCTCATACCACGTCTCACCGAGAAAATCATTGTAGCCAATGAAAGATTCGTCTTATTTAATTAGTAATATATGCAACTATACCGCAATATTTGATTATACTATAACCTGTTTTGGAAAATTATGCAGTAGTAGAGTCGCGTTATTTACACTCAATGAACAAAGAAAAAGTTGAGAACCTAACAGGCAATTTAATTATATTTATCGGCATTGCCGACCGCGGTAGCGGAGTGAGTTAGCGTGCTAGCGTTTTATTCTCATAGCTCGAGGCTCGAGTCCAGGTAAACTGGTTTTTTCTCCCAACAGAATGTTGTGCGTTTTTAGCAAAAGTACCAATTATTAAAGTGGAGTTAATTGGTGATTCATATTCATATGGAAGTGATTATTGTTTGTCATATTTAATATAGTGCACCTATAAAAATGGCATAGTCTTCCCAAACCTATTGGGTGATCTTTAAATCTTTTGGAAATGATTCGTTATAAAGACGTTGTATTAAGTAAATTTCAATCAACACAATATCAACAACAATAAATCTTGTCTTTTATGACATGTTCTTTTTTTTAAATGAATATCAGATTTTACAGATCATTTCTTTCAGATTATTTAAATTGCATACATTTAAAGTGTATACAGTTTTCTCATATTCATTACCAGCTAACAATATAACTTTAAAATTTGATGGCAAAATGTTTGTATCTACATCTACATAAATACCCTGCAAACCGCCTTTCGGCGTGTGGCAGGGGGTATCGATCTCGATTTACGCTGCTTACCCTAAAAGACAGATCAACCCTTCCTCTGAGTGCACCAAAGTCCTGCGGCCTCTGGCCTGGTATCCACTGGTACACAGGAGCAGGACCCGATCCCACAAGGAACCACTTCACCACCAACCCCGTCTCCGACGCCAGACGTCGTTGTTCTCTCGCACCCAAGGCGTATTCACAGTCGAGTAGAGCACCAGTGTGGGATCCGTTACGTACCACGGCCGGTACCCTTAGGGCGGTTATATGCACTGCTGCGACGGGATCTGAAAATAGGCGAGACAAAAAATTATATCGATGAAACACGGGATTGGAATATGCTGTTCTCTGAACTACTACTACGCCGGAAGTAAAATTATTGACTATTACATTTCATTCCCCCCACGTTCTTACTCTATCTATCCTCCTATTTAGATTACCAAATTAGATTATAAATGTATGTTTACTTTCAATCTCGACGTAAAGTAAATATCGCACAGCGTGAAGCCATGAATTCGGCTATAAGAAGTCGGACATTCGTTTGATGGAGTGTTTCGGAATTCTGGATGTAACATCTTAAGACTTTCACTGTGGATCACTCCACTGTCGGAGTGATAAATGCATTGCAAATGGACACATCCTCATTGAACGTGTTAACCTCTTCCATGTCAATGACGAGTAAATACGTCAAAGATGGGGATTTCTTTCTTCACTCAGACTACAGACTTAATATAGACTAACTTTCGCTTCGCAGTCGAATTAACTTGAAACATCGTAGCAATCCACGTAATTTCAGAATGTACTCAAAACAAGTCAAAAAGTTACAATATTTTGTTAAACGTAGTTTTGGAAAAAAATGCAGTTAAATAAATCTGATAACTTTCGTCATCTATTATGAATCGAACAATAATTACAATTTCGTAACTTCTAAATTATTCATGATATGAAATGAGTGTGTAGTGTCATAAACGTAATTTTTGCCTGAAAATAACATAATTACTCGAAACACAGTCTTCGAGATGTCATCAATGACATAATCTTTCCGTACATTTTTCAAAAACTGCATCTGGGAAGAGGTTAAGTGCAGAAAAATTCCAAATATAATATATCACGTATATGTCCTAAGCTTTATTTAAGCTTTGTTCATTAAGTGATAGTATCGCTATTAGTAATTTTTAGGCTCTAAAAACCTGTAGCTGATAGAATAAGATCGGAGCTGTAGGAACTGCCGGTGCTCCTGTACATAAGCTGTTTACGTGCATAAGAGATAGGCAAAGCTCGTTCGTAATGGGATGCATTTAGATTTTGTTAAGCCTTAGGTTCTCACGGATAACAAACATTTTCTGGATTTGAAATTAATGTGTGCAGTGAATTTTCAAAAAAATCATGGGAAAATCATTGTAAGTGTAAGCTTTTAATACAAATGATTCTTAGAACTCTTGGAAAATATGCTTTTCGGAAATTTTGGATATTCGCACAGAGAGGTGCTAAATAAACGGTGTACTAGCATTACGTACATCAGAATATTTGATAGAACACTTATAATTATTTTCCTGAGCATTTAAGCAAACACAAAACGATTACCCTACTGAGTCAGTGTTGCTCAAAGGGGCGAAGAAAGGTGCAGAAAGTTCTACTGTGTCTGCGATAAACAAGAAACCCGTCTGAACTGATACCATCAATGATAAATGCTGTCACAGGTGATTTTAAATAATTTCACCAAAGTAAATGTATCAGACCTCGGCAATGTAATGATATTTCGAATTTTTAAAACATCGTAGTTCTGTTACGGTTCCTTAAAGGAGGGATACATCGAATTCATTACTGTGGACATCTATCCCAACAGGTCTATGAATAAACCGTACTTTCTTGACTCTTCTTGATCTTCGACTCTGAAAAATCACTCCCTGAATATTCAACCAAACGTCACTTATGATTTGACTATCTGACAGCTGCCTTAGATACATATGTCTAACGGATGAAAGGCCTTTAATTTTATTCAGCGGCAAATGAAGTTTCTCGGGAAATTACAGGAGAAAAGTTTCATAATTAATTCCTAAGTTGGCGAGCCCTGTCTGGCAGGAAAGTGAAATTCTGAGGGGATGAGGGATTTTAAATCTCATCTTGGATATTGAACAGGGATGAGTGAGCACGACCGGAGGAGAAATAATAAAGGGATGAAATGATCTCCTTTTCAACAGGGGAAGGGTTCGAAATAAAATAACAAAGTTAATTTTTCGAAAAAAGTTCGCGGGTAGAAATTGTGCTACGCCGATGAATTCAAATCAGCGAGATATCAAAAATAGCACACGAATTGTTTCAGAATAAGAGGGAACAGAAAAGGAAAGTGAGATTCGCCTAAAGATGGAGGAGGTTTCCTTTCCACCTTTGAAGAAAAAAGCGTAGCTGTTTCAGCTCCGAGATTTATCAATTAATCGATGAGATTCGATGGAAAAAACTAGCGGAAGTTTATCCTCTCTAAAGTAAATTACGGATGAAGAAACGAAAGAGTGGGAGGTCGAGTTTGAGGCATTTTTTAAGACTTCTCTCTCTTTGCGAATGGATGACTTACTTTAGATAGGCATAAGAACGGGAATTTTCCAACAAGTAAAACAGTTGAGGTTAATCTTGTTTGAAAATAATTAGTCTCGAGAAAGTAGAAAAATTAAACAAAGGAAATTTAGTCTTTAAGTTCCTCGTTGGTTATAGATGATTAAAATTTGTGTTAAGAAGTGGGAAGAATACATTTCTTTTGTATTTAGCCGTTTCTGAAAGGAAAGAATAAACGAATAAATTAATTCAATACAGTTCTTATATTCCAGAGTGGATTATTTTAGAAAATTTATATTTTGTAAAAAATTAAATAAAATCAGGTTAATTACTTTATTTTCTAATAATTATACTAACTCCAAATCTTTAGGTAAAAATAGCATAAATTTATCTCTAGAAAATTCGAAGTATTCATACTCCCCTAATTGAGAGAATTTTACTCCATTTTAATCAAATCCTATATCAATAAACTCATCGTGCCAGCAATCTCTCTCAAGGCATACTATTGATGAGCATGCATCACTTGAATCGAATCAACTAAGCAGAGCAATACCTACTCAAAAATCGCCGTATCCATTACTCTGGGTTATATGTCATGCTCTGAGATAACCAGGCTCAGCTGAACACCGGGACAACGTGCACAATCTGCACACTGTTCACTGTTGCAATCAGCATTAAAACGATTTAGTGTCTGCAGTAGTCGGAGGGCGCATTTCATTGATTTAAAACGCTGTTTGCTCTCTCCGAAAACGAGGCGCGTAGCAACTACTAAGGTGAAGCCACTCCGCTCCTTACTTTAGGGTAAGTAACTGGAGAGGTAAACTCAATTAGATCCGTTCCAAGGCTGATTTATGCTATCCACTTCCATGTAATGGATATCCTCCGGTTTATACAAACTGTGAGAGTTGGATGAAAGATTTATACAATTCCAAGTGGATTGATTACGATAAACTACATCAATTACCAAATATTATGCTGCTAAAAAATACGAACAAGCTACACCGTGGACCCTGTTATAGTCGTATACCCAAGGAAATATAACGCATATACGCTATTTATTATGCCGATATTTATTTTGCCTTCATTGAAATATTAAGAGGTATATATAATTCTAAGAGGATTCATTTTATCGAACTATACCAAATAATATGTCGCTAAAAATGCGAACAAGTTATAATTTGGAAAATATTAATATAACACAGGAAAAAATACAATTTCGTTACATTTGTCTTTTGCCTTTATTGAAAATTAAGCTTTTTAGTAAATGTTATGTATAATTCATTCATTTCGTACATAATATTTTCAAAGTTATCGTAGTAAATCCGTATTTCAGTAAAAGAAATAAGCTGAACCTGAAAATGAATTATATTTCTTACCCAGCCATGATTTACACTCGCATGATCGCCAATTTCTTTCAGGAAATACATTGTGGCTATCGTTATTCATCACATAATATTAAGATCAATTCTTAAGTTAGGCAAAGATTTTTGGGAAGTGTGGTTGTAGAAAAATGTTTCACATATAACATTAAGCCCGGAATAAAATTCTATCATTCGTATTCCCGATTACTTTCTTTTTTTTCAAATCGTAAAGATTTATTTCTCCAAGCATGCAAAGAACTTTAGATCAATGAAATAACTCCAGAAAATGTCGCAAAATGGTTCTAATAAATTACTTTTAGAAGAGAAATAATCCGTTTCGTCGCGAAAGTTCACCAACAAAAATTACCCAATGATACCAATGAATTTGAATGATATATATATCTACGTTGAAAAGAATTCAGATTAGGACAAGGACAGATTTTAAATCTCAAATTGAGAAATCTTTACTTAACGGTAACGTTAAACTCTTCTACATGGTTTCAGACATCACTGAGCCTCCTTAATTAGTAAAATATGAGTCGAAATCTTTCATGGTATTTTTTAACTTTTGTTCCATATCTTTCTTCTGTGAAAAGAGTCATCCATGATGACACACTCCTTGGGAATAGCCATGTTTCATCACTAAATTAATCTCGGCTCAGCTATGAATCGTTCCTCCGGTTCAGTCATGTAGTGGATGAACAGCTGTTTGTTAAGGAAAAGCGACCCCTTGACACGCTGACAAGTTGCGACGGCATTTATCACCGCAATATTTGATTCACCCTTAAACATGGCTGTTTGTCAAACAGAACGTTCGCGCAAACGTATCTGGTCATAAAGACGAGGAGCTCGATCAATTACCGAAACGCATAGCCATGGGAGATTGCTTCGGAAGAAAAGTACGGCATACCGCCTATAGTTTGAATGACTCAAGTATTTCTATAAATCGTTCGCAAATTACTTAAGCACTGATTCAAATTAGTATCATACTCCGTATTATATTCAAATGCAAAAAAGAAGTATAACGAACATTGATGTTTTCTATTGTAAAATAGTTTCATTTCTAAGATGAGACTGCCTGAGGAATGACTTGGTGGAATTCTTTCATTATAGAAAGAAATAAGAAGCTGTAGTTAATATGGACCTAATCTATCACACAAGTTAAAATGGGATTCACTATACATTATTTTTAATTTACTGTTGTTGACCTAATGCACTCGGTGTCTCTAAGTATAGCAAAGTGTAACGTTGGTATATAAAAATGAACGTAGTTTTGCCGTGCATTTTTTAATCAGTTAAATAAATAGCCGGTAAGATTGTTTTGTCTTCTATTAAGAGGAAGAAAATTTGGAAAAATTAGCATTCTAGATAGTAAAAAAATATATTATAGGCAGGGTTACTTTTACGCTGAGCGCCAATACGGCCGTCCAACCAATTCCTCGAAAACCCGAAATTTGTTTAGATATTTAAAAGCTACGAACTCTTTTTCATGATTGTCTTCGTATAACTGATTATAAAGAATGCTATTATGCGATTGCCTATTTCGCTTCACGTCATTCAACAGCAGAAAATTAAAAATTCTAAATTTATTTTTCTACCTACGCAGCTCTGAAAATTGAGTGCCAAAAGCAATTTTCCATCCAAAAGATGAAAAATGTTAGAGGGGACTCTGATTAAAGATTTATTTNATATATGCACTCAAAAATGTCATGCTTATGTGAGAGGTATTTCTTTTTTTATACTTGTGGTGTCTTATAACAAAATCCCCATCGCTAATGTGCTGGGGGTTTAATTACCTTAAAGTAGTGTCTACCAAACAATTTAGCTTCTAACATAAAAATCAAGATACTCTGGTAATTACAATGATTAGAGTACTTACTACGTAGATGAAGATAACCACAGTCATGGTAGATTTCTGTCAACCTCGCACTCACGTATATCACAAGACTAACTTCGCCTAATTTGTTCTTTTTCCTCGTGGAGAGGGGCCACAGGCTTCCAACTCTTAACCCCACCACAAGACTCTCCACGAAATAACGACCATCCTTTTATATGGAAGACGGAGAACCATTGGCACGGTGACGTGGCCTGTGAGAGGTTCTCCTAGGAGACAAATTATCCTCGGGAGGAAAAAAGTCGTGGAGGCAGAAGAGAAAAAGCGTGGGGACTTAAGGGAAGGCTTTTCGGCGGAGTTGGACGGGAAAGAAAATGGACGGAGAATAAAGAGGGAGGTGAAAACGTTGAAACGAGAAAAATAGTCCATCGGAGTGAAGTGGAGAGAGAGCGATGAGCAGATCTGCTAGTGCGACGAAGTGACATAATTCTTCGCCGAAACGTAGTCGGTTAAAATTGGTCGGGTTTGAGAATTTAAGTGAATCATTCGGGCGGAATTGCTTGAGGACACACTATGGCTTCGACATTCCAGAAAGGATTTTCCAATATTAAACTTTCGCCCAAAACGAGGGAAATAAATTGGATATTAAAATGTTATTTTTGACCTGGCCTCGTTCGGGTAAAGCAAGTACATATAGCGCTAAGGAATTGAATTTTGAGATATTTGCAATTTCTTATTGGAATTCCCGTACACTTATATTTGACTGTTTCCTTACCTTCTTACTTTTCTATTTTATTCTACTCTTCTTAAAGGAGATTTAAGAAGGAGTAAATTATAGAATTCAAGATTAAGGGGAAAACATAAACCTTCAATATCCTACACATAGAATGAGGTCATAAAAGACGTTCTCACATACGGGAACACATCCTGTTTATGATATCTTTTCCTTTTTAATTTGAAACTCATCAGGAGCACCAAAAATCGTTGGTGGAATGGTTAGAATGCTAACCAGCCAAAGTCAACGTGCTAGGGTCAAGTTACAATTATTATTTAAATTGTGCGTTTTGAAGTTAGCACCTAAAACTCCATATTTGAAAGTAGGTTTAACCGAAAAAAATATTCAAAATTATTCTTCAGAAAGCCTTGAGGAACACTACATGCCAGAATTCGAGGAAAAAATCTAAATTTATTTCAAAGAGATTTGCTTCTCATGCGACTATACGTATTTTCACGGAATACTCCATTTTCGTGCTCCGGTACGAAGGAATTTTCCACTTACAGATTTAGAATTGCTAAACCCTTTTGAAAGGTAAAATTAAGCGTAGAAATACGTCGAGAGCGACAGGCAGAAAAACGCAGCCACTGGAGGGTAAATAAACTCTCGAACGACTTATCCGAAATCGAAGAGAAAGGGGAGTTGAGAGTACTCTTGAAGAAATAATCACGGAATCCTTTCTAGATATTCCCCTCTTCGTTCTTCTCTCTTACCAAATTCTCTTTAAAATTCTACCGGAGGAGAAACTTTCTTCTAAAATCCAGCGTTATCCAGGAAATTCCCACATTTCTATGCGCTTTAAGTTTAAAAAGCTTATTGACTTCTTACAAAAGTGTTACCGACCAAATATCTACCGCTCTGTGAAATAATGCTAAGACCTAATTTGGTATTATAAAGCTTGGCTTTGGAATCTTTAAAGATTATAACAGGATCATTTACAAGGCTTCTTTTGCAGTGAAAACCTTCCATGTTGTACTTTTGAAAACCTAAGATTATATTTACAAAACAGAAAAGTATACCCAAAAATTTGCTACTTATGGCTAATTAAAAATTCAAATGTTAAGAAAGAAAAGTCCTGCTACAAGTAGCACTCAATAGTTTAATGTAGTAGCAAGTAAAATGTCCTTCAACAGCTGAAATTCCTTTCGCAAACATTGGTAAACTAAACTATCATTGGCTTCGATTGAACTCTCGGAGTCCATGATAGTGTTATTTGCATCCTTTTGAATGACGATGAATGTATGTATTGATACGCTATGATCACAATTATTTGTTAAATTCAAAGCATTTCCCATATCGTCCTAATGAATCAAGAGCTCACGTTTTCTCTTCGCCGTCAACATCGCTCTCCCTCTTCAGTTAGGATAAGATCAAAAAAAATTAGAATTATCTTCAAGAAACCGGACCTGTACAAATCAGATTAGGAATTCCACAAAGACAACATAAAAAATAACACTGCATGATTTATACAGAACCTTCGAGAAAACAGACCTATGAAACACGTAGAATCGTCCGGATCATTTATACATTTATATTTAAATCAACTTGTATGTAAACCAAACGCCAGTAAAATAAATTCCTATATTTCGCAAAGAAAGTTGCCCAGGTAACCCGGACTGGTTGGATATCTAGACGTTAAAGGGTGCCAAAAAGACCGCTGTTGGGGTTGGAAATAAAGTGCTGCTACTTCTTAGGCTGGCTTAAAAGCTAAGGCTAAGTCCATAGGGTAGCGACATAAATGACTACTGTGCCGTGAATATGTTTATTGTAGTGTCGTTGCGAAACTTTGAGTGTTTGCGAAGTTGCCGTCAATATTTTTGCAACTTGTATCGGCAAAACTGTGAAAAAGGGCACCAAAAAATAAATTTCAAACTTTTGTGCCTCTAACGATCAATCTATAGGCAAACTAACCTGATGTTACATACATATACATAAGTGTTACATACATATACATCTACCTTTCGGTAGGTCCATGTGCCCTAATATTCCCTATTCATAGCCCTTTCTTTCGCTACTTGGTAACTTACCCCATCCTTTATGTCATCTAACATTTTTTTGCCTTTGCCTTTGCCTTCCCCTCTGTCTTTTCCCTTGCATTCTACCCTCTATTGCATTCTTCAGCAATCCCTCTCCTATCAATATAACCTGATATTAATTTCCTCAGTTAAATACCAGTGCCACTGCATTTCTGTTACTACTTAGATTATCCTGTCTTCGCGGAACAGTATTGCCACCTCACATGCGATTAAAATAAATAATTGTAGATAGTAAATGAGGAATTGTGAGTATATCTAATATAGAGCTAAGTTCTGAAAGATTATTTGTACATATATGCACTCAAAAATGTCATGCTTATGTGAGAGGTATTTCTTTTTTTATACTTGTGGTGTCTTATAACAAAATCCCCATCGCTAATGTGCTGGGGGTTTAATTACCTTAAAGTAGTGTCTACCAAACAATTTAGCTTCTAACATAAAAATCAAGATACTCTGGTAATTACAATGATTAGAGTACTTACTACGTAGATGAATATAACCACAGTCATGGTAGATTTCTGTCAACCTCGCACTCACGTATATCACAAGACTAACTTCGCCTAATTTGTTCTTTTTCCTCGTGGAGAGGGGCCACAGGCTTCCAACTCTTAACCCCACCACAAGACTCTCCACGAAATAACGACCATCCTTTTATATGGAAGACGGAGAACCATTGGCACGGTGACGTGGCCTGTGAGAGGTTCTCCTAGGAGACAAATTATCCTCGGGAGGAAAAAAGTCGTGGAGGCAGAAGAGAAAAAGCGTGGGGACTTAAGGGAAGGCTTTTCGGCGGAGTTGGACGGGAAAGAAAATGGACGGAGAATAAAGAGGGAGGTGAAAACGTTGAAACGAGAAAAATAGTCCATCGGAGTGAAGTGGAGAGAGAGCGATGAGCAGATCTGCTAGTGCGACGAAGTGACATAATTCTTCGCCGAAACGTAGTCGGTTAAAATTGGTCGGGTTTGAGAATTTAAGTGAATCATTCGGGCGGAATTGCTTGAGGACACACTATGGCTTCGACATTCCAGAAAGGATTTTCCAATATTAAACTTTCGCCCAAAACGAGGGAAATAAATTGGATATTAAAATGTTATTTTTGACCTGGCCTCGTTCGGGTAAAGCAAGTACATATAGCGCTAAGGAATTGAATTTTGAGATATTTGCAATTTCTTATTGGAATTCCCATACACTTACGTTTGACTGTTTCCTTAACTTCTTCCTTTTCTATTTTATTCTACTCTTCTTAAAGGAGATTTAAGATGGAGTAAATTGTAGAATTCAAGATTAAGAGGAAAACATAAACCTTCAATATCCTACACATAGAATGAGGTCATAAAAGACGTTCTCACATACGGGAACACATCCTGTTTATGATATCTTTTCCTTTTTAATTTGATACTCATCAGGAGCACCAAAAATCGTTGGTGGAATGGTTAGAATGCTAACCAGCCAAAGTCAACGTGCTAGGGTCAAGTTACAGATAATCTCTTTTAGTCTTGTTATGTCACAGTGTAGTATCTATTCGTCAACTTTTACTGCTTACGCCTCTCTTGTTATCCCCTTGATGTTTGTGATTGTAACGGGAAATAAAATTATACATTTTTAATGGACGCTCAAATAGACTTTCGCAGTCTAGAGCGAAATAATTCCTTCAACCTGAGAATATGGATCGTTTTAAATGCTTTTTAAGATATGTTTACAAATATTTTCCGGAATAAAAGATTTTTAATAATAAAATGTTCATATTCAAGGCAGACCATAGATGTTTTTAATTTTTAAAACCACATCCATCAAAAATTGGGACGGCTTCTCTTTTTAAATGATTCAATTGTGTTAATTTTGAAATCGTTCATTGGTTATCAATTTCGATCAACAATAAAATTTCGAGTAACAAAATCTTTTATTGGCAAGGATTTTTTAAAATGATTTTCCTTCGAAAAACAATTTATACTAAGTATAAGATGTTATTGAAGATTAACGATGAATTCCTCTAGGATACAATTATACCTTGTTTCCGCTGGCACATTTTCGTGAATGGAATATATTTTATTTTTCCTTTTGTACAGATCAGAGGAAAATGTATCTTTCATTTATTTTTCTCAGTATTATATGTTTATAATACATGAAATAATACATGATTATAATAATATGAAAGGTACTACGGAATGAATGATGCTGAACAACGGAATTATTTTTTATCTCCCCTTATCGAATGCTACGGAAAGTGTAATTTATTGGGTTTTAGTGCTGAATTGTGAACGTGGACTTCTTCTACTTAAAACATTCTTGCTTTTGAGGATTGTTCCGAAAAATAACCTCACTCATCATTCCCTAGTCGACTCATCCCTTCTCCGAACCTTTACGGTGGAGTGACGAAGACTCAAACCAGGCATTTTATGATTTTACTAAAAGATGATTCTTAGGTCATTCATAGATTAGGAAATTCAAGTTCTTAGGTCTCCAGATCTTGTTATTTGCATTGAGATTAAGCTGAAAGATGTGGTTGCTTTTAAAAATATGGCTTGAAAAACTTAGCCTGGAACCCATTTCTGAATGTATAACATGGATGCTGTGATAAAAATAATTGGAGACCTTAGAACATGAAGGAACCTTGATTTCCAAGCGATTTCCCATTGGATATAATACACATCTAAATAAGTATTCTCAGCAGCCACGAAATCATGGCTACGACGTTCTGAAAAGAGTATAAGTCTTCACAAAGGATACGTCAAGAGTTAAAAAGAAATTTACCCTTCAATGGGAAGTAATTTTCAGAAAAAACTAGATCCTGGGACTGAAATACAGTTCGTTACAGCCCAAATAACTTTCTTATTTATATATAGATCACAACGAAAAATTAATTGAAACTTGCACTATTGTATAGGCCAATGTTTCTACATTTATACAAATAAATTAGACCATAGATGGAAATTAATCATTCAAAGATTCCTGCAAAATGGAAACAAATTATTTATCAAACGGATAACAGGTCAAGTTAAACGTCAATAGAACATTTGAGACCACGCCACAGAACACAAGGCCACACGGAACGTGTTCAGTTAGTGGAAGCAAGTCGTGCAAAGTAAACACATGATAGCAAAATAATGGAGAAACTGATGGGTGGAAAGATGAATGAAAAATGCTGCGAAAGATGACCGATCGAAGAAACGGTAGATGGCCCTCTGTTTTGCCAGCGTCAACTTAAAATAGAATATTACCCGTTTAATAAACACCCTTCAAGTAGCAAATTCCACTGTTAAGTAAACTAAATGTACCCCTTTGCACAAGAGAACTCTAATCTGTAAGGTGCATCAGAAAAAAAAACCATCTACGATAAGGTTAATAGATAAAATATAGCTTTCATTTTACCTGAAAATTCCTGAAAAAGATCTCGAAAAGCTATTCGATGCATTCATAGTAATTTTTACTTCAAAACTCCGGGCTCAATTTGATCTAGGGATAAATATGCCAGAATAGTTTTCATGAACTTAAACTTCTTTTCTACTATAAATTTGAATATTCGGCCACTAACGTGAATTATCAAGAGAATTAAATTAGAGTCTTGCCAGCCTTCGTTTTCTCAAAATCTTGAGCACTTTATCGCTATAAATAACGTTGTGAATAATAGCTTATTTATCCCGCAACCGCCGAAAACTTTTGGATGGCATTAAAATTTCATTGATTACGTTATAAAATTTACATAACGGGAACTCAACCCACTCCTCCTCTCAAAGTTTTAAAAATATATCAAACTCGATATTTTTATCCATTATCTCGCTGTCTAAAATGTTGACGTAAATTCTTTTACCCATTTAAAAATTTTGCAAGTTTAATGGAACTGTCTGATATCCATTTATCAACGGCTTACCAACTGCTTATCTCATACTCTTTTTCGTAGCCGAAGGAGAAAAACAAATCTCCTCATGTTTCCACAAAGTGATTTTATTATCATTAAATTTATTGCGTCATACACTGCTACGCAACTACTATTCAAGTCACCAACGTAAGTCATTTTAGTCATGATAATTGTTTTCGTATGTACCAAGATCAGTTCCAAATGAAATGGAGCTGAGACTCAATGCTCAACGAAAGGATTTTTACTTTTTAGCATATTTATAGTTATGCATAATTAAGGTAAACAATTATTTAGCCGTACTTAGCAAATCATTTTCCAAGTGTTTCATATTCAATAGATTTCTTCGTCATATCTTCCTAGTGTATTCCCTTATAGCGAGGTAAATGCCTCTATCGGTTACAATAAAACATTTCGAAGAAATAAAAACTATCTGGGCGTAATTTGACAAACACTCAACCGAGGGTAATACTGAAACTGAATTACTATGTCAATGCAAAACAGATCATTACAGTGAAATGAGTTTTTGTAGAAGGAAGGGATAAAATCTACATGAACTTTTTATTGAAAACGTCAATGAGTTTTATCTTAAGTTGAAAATTTTATTAACACTACTTGGAATTGTCATTAAATCTGCCACCTAATCACAATTACTCTGTCTATTATTCTATCAATTTTGAAAATCCATGCCTCTAACGATATTCTGTAAATAAAACTATCATGGTCAAGATAAACATTTTTCTCGGAGCTTTGTATTTGTGATAGAACGGGTACAGAAAATCCACATTACAAAATACAAAGGCAAAGGTTTTTAAGATTAACCCACTCTAGCCCATGCTAATTCAAGGCAATAGAACGCCAAAATGAGTAAGATGAGTCAAATTTGAAGGTAAGTAATCGATGGAAAATGCATGGTTCCATGCTCTTAGCAATTAAAGCTTGTTTGATTTATTCGTACACATTTATAAGTGAGCATTTAAATAGTTTAGAGCAACTGCCCGGAAGGTGAGAGTCCCGGTTTCGAGGCTGGGCTACGACAGATTTTCTCTCATTTCTTCATCCAAAGTTGAAGGTGTAGATATAGAAGTTGAACATTTTTATCTTCCAAGTTATTATCTGTCCCTCACTGAAAACCCCCCAAAAGAGGCATAAGATGATGCTTCTATAACTAGGATAGCTATGAATGTATGCCTCTGAAGACATTTCAGGACAGTTTACTTTAAAAAATATATATATAAATTGATTTATTCCTTAAAGTTTTCTCCAATATTTACTCATACTAAGATAGAGGTGGGAAACGAAGCAGAGTTCGAATTAACTTGAATGTATATGGAAATAATCAGAAGAAACTTCCTTAAATTTTAACAGTATTACATACTTGTTATAGAAACGTAAGAAGGTGATATGGAAACTGAGGGAAACTCAGATACAGAGTTAGTTAAGTTTTGAATAACATTAGTTGTTAAGTTACCTCCCCGGTAGTTAAGTGGTTAGAATACATGCATGGAAACTGAGAAACCTCGGTTAAAGTCCCAGTTATGTTTTTATATTTTACATCTATTTATCCTTGGGTAATGTATGATAATTAATGGTCCGAGAAAATTAAAACAGTATTGCTTATGACATATCTGTTGGAATAAATGGAATTGTTGTCGTGTAGACATTTACTCAGCTACGATTGTGTCTACCAATAGGATCCTTTTATCATGGTGTGCAGTAGAGAAATTCCAGGCATATTGTGACATTTCAAAAGCAAAAAGTATTCGTCCTCGTATGAGGTTGGCTGTCTCTCAGCTCCTGAAAATTTGTACATTAATTTGATCACTGGATATCTTTCTTTTTTTATTAATTATCAATTACCTTTAATGTCCACTTCTTTCTGCCCTACATACCTTTAAAACACCATTTTTATGAAATAACAAACGCTTAAGAAACCTAATCAATGATAAAGAGAGATGCGTGATTCGTGGAACTGTAGATGGATTATTCATAATTACGTAAGGCGTACTCCTGTTTTTAGTTTGATGTAAGACGTAAGTTTAGCGATGGCTGTAGAATGCCGGAAGGTATCATGGGATTGAGAAAAAGAAGCATCAGGTCGCGGGAGGTCACCGCAGGCGAGATTGGCTTCTCAGATGTTAGGTCACCGTGAGAGATAACAGAAGCGAGTACGACTTTGGTCGGTCGAGAGAGGTCACTTCTAGGGAAAGAAGAAAACGGAAAGAGGATTGGAGAGATTTCTATTCCACGCCGTGTAAATTTGAAGCAAATTAGACCGCACAAATGGTGCAATCCTTGCCCGAGGCGTTCCTCTCATTCTTCAAAACTCATTATTAGCATATCTGTGCAATATTTTACCACATTAGTTGTATCATACACTATTCATCCTTTATTCCTCAGACTATGGATTAAGTCAGATTTCGACGACGTTGCAAGCTCATTAATTCTTTTCCCATCGATTTAACATATATACAACTATGTTTATTACCAGCTTGCATTTTGCCTTCTATTCAAGAAGATGCATTATGTTAAAAGCTTCTTGTCCAATTTTTTAGTCGCATCAAACTTACAAGTATTCTAAGTTGTTATGTCATTGGGCAAATGTTTCACAAAGTATTTTCATTGATTTTAGCCATTGAAACATTATTTGAAAAAGAATAAGAAGAGCTATTTCTCTTAAAAGAGGAAGCTTCAAGCTAGTTTCCTTTCTTCAAAAGATTACCATATTAATAGATATTTTTATTACGAATTTAATAAGAAAATAATGTTTTCATTCTCTCTTCAAGGCATATTCACAATTATTCAGGATGAAACTCGAATGTTGTTTATACCGACAGTAAATAAAACATTTGATAAAACATAGGGGTAATCACAGATAATAAATTTAGCTTAACAAAGAGAAAGACAATGCGGATGCGTTGGCCTTGGTTTGCTCGACTGCTTCGATTCTTCGATACTAAGCATGTATATGATAATAAAATGTAACCATAATTAAACTAATTCATCTAGCATGGGCAGCATAAACCATTTTCTTAAAATTATTTATTTTCCTGAGAGCTGTCCATGTCTTCCTATTCTCTAGAATTTTGCTGAAGTGCTCCATTGAAATATTCATATATTATCAGAAGTTATGTTATGCTATAAACATATGGATTTCAATTAAACCCACTTTAAATCTATAAAAATTATAATTTGACCGCAATAGCAGTACGGAAATAATGAGAGTAGGACTCTCAAGAAGAAAACGAGACACATGGTCAACCTCCCCAGCCAATAATCGATACCTTTCTGTAGGTACTAACTGACCAAGTGCATGTTTACTTCCTAGTAGATGCTTCGTTCGTGAATAAAATGATTTTACATATAATAACTCCCTTTTTCGACACAAAGACGCTGACATTCTGTACATTTTCCAAGAGCGCTCGCTGTTAAGAATGAGGAAAAACTCTCTTAAGGAATGTAACCGATAAGCAGAGGTCATTGTGTGAATGGCAATGCGCGTGGAAGCGTGAAAAGATTGGTTTGGGAAGGAGATGAAGCGTGATGTATCATCTTCTGTGAAGGTCCGGTCTCCTATCAACCCTCTCGCTCCAGGATAAGGGGCATGGCAGCTCAGGCGAAACGAGGCCTTTCTCTACGGGGGAGTGTTGTGGGGATGGCTATTTCCGTTCTCAGCAACAATGACCTGACAAATCATGCGAAAGAAGTAGCCTCTGTGGCCTGGATAAATTAATACTTGTATAGATATCGAATACCGTCCTCGAAGGCTAGAGATAAATAAATGAAATCATTTGCAGCAACGTACAGATTATAGAAATCTTCAATGTGTTGAAATTTAATTAACCTCCACTAATGTTCGATTCAAAAGGAGGGAAGAAACAGAATTTCGCAAACGCTGAAAAGAAAAGTACTAAAAACATTACGCAGAAATATTTATTAAGGAAAATTTTTTACCTTTAAAACTAACCTTGAGATGCCACGTAATATCCTCACAAATTTCAGATAACCCTGATATATTCCACAAAATAGTTATGAACTACAATTCCGAGTATGATAGAATAATGAATAATGACCGCCCAACGAATATGCAGAGGCTATACAAACTGCACAGTTTTAAACAATCTGTTTCAGCTTAACACTCTAAAAGTAAACTGCTGACAACAAATTGAAGTCAAAATTCTAATATTAATTCTTATGCACAAAAGATTCAGGTTTATGTAATCCAAAAGAAACTTTATTAGTAAAAACTTTATATTTAGAGGTCTTAGTGAGTTCAAGAGATCAATATAATCTTTTCATCTATGCCTATCTACCGTCTGTAGAGTCAAAATTGATGGCAATCTATGTGGCTTATCTAAACAGTTTTTGACCCACAGCGAGTGTTTGCGTCATTAGAAGGGAATTAATAAATCAAGACAATTTAGGTAGTAATAGATTGGTTTTATTGAAATGCATTGTTCTTGATTGACACGAAGCTAATTAGTTTTTAGCATTCACTATTTCTCACAGTCGTTTTGACAACTATTTTAACATTTGTTAATGATGTGCGTTGGAGACTCTGTGGGCCCCGTGGCCGCTTCGGTAGGTATTAATAACAATTAATTCTTGGCAAGTGGTAGGTATTAAAGCTTTTTCAACAAGGAAGTGGCAAATTTGTTTATGGATTGTTAAATGTACATGCTGTTGTAGATGTGATGTATCTACTGTAGAATAGTATAACTGTATATATGCTTATATTGTGAATTTGTGATATTATGTAAGGTTTAGCTTTTATATAGCTAAGGCATGCTTCTTAAATTGTAAGAATTAAATCATGTTCAATTGTATTATGAGACTGTATCTATTTAAAATTGCAATAGATAAGTTTGTAAACTATTGTAAGTAGTTGACGGGGAAATTGTTGACAAAAGTGTATGTTTTATAAGTAGAACTTAAGCATTAGTTGTAGAATGTGAGTAATACAACGTCGCCACCTGACATAGTGTCATCCTGTGGCAGAATTGTAAAATAATAATAATAAGTTATTAATTAGCAGGAAAAATTGCATGATTTCATTCTATTTCAATAAGACTGTATCGCTATAAATTATAATCTCAAACTACGTGTTATTTAAAAGAAATGTTAGTATAAAACACGCAATTTTTATATTACACGTATCTTTTGAGTTGAGCATTTTCATCGTGTTTATTGGGGTATTCACGTTTAAAAAGCGACTTTGGGTCAGTATATCATACGCAGCTAGTCACAAAATTAGATATCGTTCGACTACTAAAGGGTTCACTCACTCTTGTAAATTATTAGAAAATCCTAATATGCTATAAAGACTTATTCCTTTTTATTTTCTTAAATGTATGCATCAGAATACGGCCACGAACTTGAAATGATCGTTGATAACGTTTCTCAAGTTATTGCAACGGAGTGCTACTGTCATAGAGAAAATAAGGTTTGTCCTGATTATGCGTGTTTTGTATGATTTTTTCAAGAGGATCGCGAATAATATCCAGGAAGAGTATAAAAAAAAACTTGTACGATTAATCCGCAAACCGAATAGTCCACCCATGGCGGGAGTTAATAATCTGGAGTTCACTGTAGTTAATATTAGAGATTCATTATCTGAGGAATAAAAAAAACCTGATACGTAAGATTTTGAGAAGTAAATCAAATGAGGGTGATATATGGGCATGACTATCTTGGAAATTCTGGAGGTTTCACGGCTTCTTGGCACGTCTTCAAGGCAACTGTAGTGGTCAGGGATTTGGGGGCCGTAATTTACCATTCCAGACGACACCCTTCTTCCTTCCACTGTCCCTTAATTACCAAGGATCACAAGGAAATACTTCTTAATTAAGTTTCGAGTCATTTAGCGGAGACATACGTCGGTACAGGTCGAAGGTTTACTCAGATTTCGTAGACCAGGATTAAATGGGTCGTCTTATTCAAACGTAATGGAACTCGAAATCCTTAACATTAGGTCGCAAGGTGGATCAATAAAAGACAATCGAATTTTCAACGGACTATTACTTTCCTACAATCCCATAGAATAGCTTTAGCTGTCGGTGTCCTTCCGTTCTATAATCCTCTTCTGATTCCAAATCCGAAGCCGTTAGAAGGAAGGAGATTACTCTTACTGGAAATGAATTAGGAAAGGACTGCTCAAATTTCAAAAAGTATTTTCTAAAATTTGAGCTAAACTTATTAAACCCCATAACATAATACATTCATTAATAACCTTGGGTTCAAAGCGTAGCCTCACCTTTGAGGATGCTTTCCCGCACAAAGGAGTTTTTGTCTTTTTCAATCTTCAGTTGAGATTTTTATTGATTTTCAATTGAGAAATATTTTTTGCTGCTACTGTATTCTTTCTAATAACTCTGAGAAATAAATTGTACAAATGTATTAAAAACTGAAGTAGGGAGGGCTTGACCCTGCCAAAACAAAGAGTTTATTTATTCATTCTTCGTAAACTAATAATAATAATAATCTCTTTAAACGAAACCGAAATATTACATAAATATCAATAATTATTGTCATTGTGAACGTACAATCGATCCATAACCAGAAAAATCCGATTATTGTGGACGGACTCGAACCAACTACTCTGCCACCAGCTGTACTAGCCTTTAACGTGTTGGTGCAGAATATATTACTTTTTTATTGCCTTAAATTAGTCTTGCGTTATTTTTTGGGGTTTAAATAAAGAAAGAACAGTCCAAATGCGCATAGTAATTTATTGAATTAGTTTTAAGTAATTGTGCAATAAGATTGACCATTCATACGCTTTAATTGAAATGTCTATGTCTATGTGTATACCCTGCTAGCCACCTTTCGGCGTGTGGCAGGGGGTGCATGCACCAAGACTCTATTTACCTAGTCGATTACTTTCGCGTATCGTTCGCGGAAAAAACGAATTCTTGAATCGGTTCGTTTTCGCATCTATTTCTCTTATTTTCCTCGCTGTAT
>KZ308224.1:1386369-1442509 GCA_000376725.2 Ladona fulva
ATTGTTTGTCCGCAAGCACGAATAAATTGTATATTTTACGATTCTTGCATGCTGGTTAAATTAAATGGGTAATTTTTCTGGTGCGATGCACGATAAGTCAAACACAACTTCTAATGAACTAATTCCGGAAACCACCGATACTCTATTCCACTCGTTATGCCAGCTTCAGTTCACGTGGCTTACGTGATTTCAGTTAACTTGGTGTATGATTATCAAATCTCATTAAAACGATTGTAAGGTATATCTATTAAAACGTCTCTATGTTTCTTGCCTCTTTCTAAATTAACCACCAGAAAATATACGAGAAGAAGGCATGACAATTTTTATTCAAAACCATACTCCTCAGCACAACGCATCTTCTCCCCCATATATGCTTTTCGACGCAATATTTGCTTAGGAAACCATAATAAAATCCCTCAAGATTGAAGGCGCCTCCAACGGTGATATCGTTGCCGTAAACATATTAGAGAAAGGAAAATATCGCATGGAGACGAGCTCGCACAGAAATTCGGGATCCCTCCCCATTTCCACACCACGTCAAAATCAACTACGAAACGATTCGATTTGGGTGAGGGAAGAATGAGGAAAACGTGAAGGAAAAAATGGGATACGTTAGGAGAGTGGAGAAATAAATTTTACGACGTCGGTCGGAAAGGGGATCACGGGAGTTTGAACGAGCGAAAGTGAAGGAGGAGAGAGTGGGGGTTATTCCTTTTTACCACTCAGAAATCCCACTCCGAAGCCGCAGGTCAAACTCACAATGTGTGGCCATCCATCAAAACGGTATATTGGTCTGAGAAGAAGAGGTATCGCTATGAGCGAATGGGGAAGCCATACCGCTGTGGCTTCTCTCTGTAAGCTCTTGATGCTTCTGTAGATAAAAATGGGTTATAAAAGGATCGACAAAAATGAAGAAGAGGAGTCTGCGATTTATCCACACTTCTCACGCAACGGTGGAGGCTTTTGTAAGAGAACATGACGACAGAGGTTATCTTGAATTTCGCCAGGACGTTAGAATGACAATTAAGTGAACGTCCGGATGTCTTTGAAGCGGGAAGAAGCTTCGCAGAGACAGTAAAACGTTTTCTTTAATCTCTTTAACCTAATTGGAATACCTTATGCGAAAGTGAATACGTAAACTGGGCTAAATACAGACTTGCACATCAAAGAGAATCTTAATTCGCACGTTAAAATATAGGTCGTTCCATAAATGAAGACTCGGGAGGTGCCTAAAACGACATAAAATTATAACGGATGTCAAGAGTAGGAATACCAGCCTTTAATAACGTTAGTTTAGCGTTGCAGGAATGGTAAAGTAAATAACCCATAGAATTCAGAATGCATTTTTCTTACTTCAAAAACAAATACACTGTGGAATTGTTGAATAAATTAAGATATAAAGAGGTTTTGGATAAAAATCTAAAAGACCTCCCTGTTTCCACAAATAATTCAGTTTTTATTGAACAATAATTTTATAATCTTGGATACTTCTTGGTAAGCCAATGTATGAACCATATAAGACAGCTACTTGGTTCTTAATAAATGCCTTAATTTTTTTCAAATTAGGAATCAAAGATTTCATAGGGTATTCCGGAAAGGGTAGCTTTTTAAATAAAAATGTTATTGTAGTGCGGTTTAAATGGTCTCAACTGAGTGTTTATTTTCAGAATTAACTTTTCCGTTCCACGTTTAGGCAACATTATATAATTTTATTGTTTAATGCAAAATTAAATTTTATTAACAAAATACGGATCAAGCCAATTGAATAGGTTTTCACTTGCAAGCCATTGTAAAGCTACGATCTGTTTGTCCAATAACTATATATAAAACAATCAGGTGAGAGGGTTATTGGGAAACGAAGAAACTATTCTCGGGATACTATCAGAGATCCCTTCTTAATACGATATATTTATTTATTTTCAGGTTTCGCCGCAGTTAGACAGACGTCTGGTGGCAGCGTTTATACATACATTAATTAAACATAATAATGATTTAGTTAAAATTTAAGGTCATGTCACCATACAATAATTAACTATATGCTATATAACAGATTTAATTAAAAATTACGATAATGAAAACGAAACATTAACCTCCATTACATATCATTAAATTATCATATCATATATTTAATGTATGGTAGCATCAAAAGTGTTATTCAAATTACTAATATCCCGAGAAATAACGAGTTCTTACGACAATAACACGACTTGCATGAATTGCACGAAATCCGACTACTCAGCTCATATATTAAATTTCCTGTTATGTTTCAATCTAAATATTTTGTTCGCCCTTCTCCCAAACAAACTCTAACTTGGAATTGGCTTTTCATTATACTGGATACCTCTCGAAAGAATTTAACTTATCTTACTAACCAACGAAAATCTCTCCCTTATTGTATTACCTTCATCCATTAAGTGTTACCATTTCCTACTATAAAGTAATATATCTTTGGAAGCGTAATTTTGAAAATGCTTCCGCGTAATGGCTCAATTCAGAATAAAAATAGGCCTACGATAAAGAGAAAACTACTACTATCAGCACAGAAATTCTTCCATACAAAGAGATCATAGAGTTTATGAATTCAGTTAACTCAATTTAAATAAATTAGACCTATTTAGTTAAAAACGAGGATAATTAACGAGGGAAAATCTGTATTACCCAACGTAAAAGTTGATTTTTTCATTCTTCGAGTTTCCTCTCACTCAACCTAACTCCTCTTTCGCATCCCTTCATTTCTTCTTGAGATTATTTCTCGGTCTTCAACTTACTTCGTAAGTGGCTCCATCGTTTCCTCAATTCCACCCTACCCTCGATTCCTCTTTCAAAAAAAAAATAAAATAGATCTAATCTTCCACTTCCTCTAAGAGCCTACCAATTACGCAACTCTCATCCCTCTTTTTACTGAAGTTGGCGATTCATCCTCCCATTAACTTTGCCGCTTAAAGTTTCTTTTTTTTAGGAGTCTTTTTTTATTAAGTCGCATAAATGTACCAAAAATAATAATGTAATCACAGAAAAAGTATAACTTTCAAAATTATCATTTCAAATTCGTTTTATAATTGGGATTAAGGAAATTAATTTGGAAATGGCTAAAAGTAAAAATACTGTCAAACGCAAAAATTATTTCTTAATATTTCATTTATAATACTTGAATCTTAGTGATTCTTGCATTTAATTTAATCGTATATTAATTTATAATCAACAAATTACTGTAATATAACTTCTAGAAAGCAGATTTGAACAGCATGCTGTCCTATTCCGAAGGAATTGAAAAGAAAGATTCATTCACATGAAAATGATTCCATTAATCTTACGAGATGGAATCACGAGTTAAAGACAACATAGAACGAAAATGTGATGAACGAAGGTTGAATTGAAACTCCCCTCCAATGAGGAAAACCTGAGATAAGTTATTAGATATTAAGTCCATTTAAATGGGAATTCAGGTGCAATTGATTTTAACGTTGAATTCATTGAACTTGAGTTAAGAAATGCATTACTTATAAAAATGAGACCACTGAAAACATAAGTGGTTCTAAATTTAAAATATTTCTGAAATATCTTGAATGTAACATTATTTTCATTGTTCTCAATGCTTTAAAATGTCAAATATTCGATGAAAGAAGCGTGAGAGATACATTTTCGAAAGGAGTAAATTTCAGAACACTGCGTCAGTGAAGAAAATTACTTAATAAGAATATTCCAAGCCAAAGTGAGCTATCTAAATCGAGATCACAAATCGCTTGATTCAGTAGCGCAGTAATTACAATTTACCATTACGGCACATGGGAAGGAGTCCAGTACAGCGCAAAAGGGGCTGCCGTATATTTTCCTTCAATTCCATAAATTATATTGGACATAATGGAGAGCTGCCATCCAGCATTCGGTAATAACTCCAAGAGATCCGTTGTGCCAAAACGACTAGTGTGATACTTACATCGCGTGTTTATCACACGTATTCGAAAATGGAGCTCCCTCCAAGAGTCTAAAAGGCGCTGGAGGATTGAAAATAACCATTGGCCTCTGTTGGATTGTGCTTTGGTAATTTATTAGGCTGACGGTGATTGTTTGTCCGCAAGCAAATGCTCTCTCCCATTTGGGGAACGGTTACTTCTTCCTCCGCATTGTCTTCAGAGCCTTCCTAAGAAAGGAGATGGCGTGTTTCCCTAAGATTCAAGGCCTGTTGAAAATGTGTTTTATGACTATTCGCGCTTCAAGAGTTGATGAGATTCATTGCCCAAAGATGCGCTCTTTTGAGGATTATAATTTGTGGAAGTCGTGGCATTCAATTGGTGTGGAAGGCATCAAATTAAGTTTCTCATACGTCAAAAGACTTGCTGCGCCAAGCAAAACGACTTTACACGCTAATGAAGCTTTCCTTGCGACACAAAGGTTATTATCTTGGAGTGGTGTGCGACGGAGGAGAACCGCGGATATTGTGAGAAAATTGCGCCTCTCGACCTTGATTATGTCTTTATACCAAATGAACATTTATGAAATAGCTTCAACGTAGTCCAGTTTTAGTTTCCATAATGTGAATCTTGTATTACTACGATCGATAGTCTCTTCCAATCGCTCAGATTTTAAATAACATACAATTGGATTACTTTCTGTCTGTAAAATCACCTGCGCAAAGGATGGCTGGGATAGCAACAGCTTCAGAGAGTCAATGAGGCTTAGAATCCTAGATGAGGTATATCGCCCAATATTTTTTCACTCATCCAGAATGGTTCAAACAATGTACAACACGATGACCCTACGAATAACATTTTTCGTGGAACTCTGTAAGAAGTGTCCAAGATGAATACCATTATCCTACATCGTTCTTATCTTAATGGCTTTATTACTATCATTGCCATTAACAAGGAGTACAAGGGTAAACGAAATTTACATTTTTCTCTATCATGTATCGAAAAACAAAATATTTCACTCATTGAAGCAGGATTACCGTGACACCTATGGCTCCATATAGCATGTTGCGTAAGAGCTCAGAACTATCTATTCCTTCGAGGGGCTACAATGCGGATTTCTAAATGCCTCCAACGGGTCATTTCGATAAATAGAATTTGTAGGCAGAAACTTGCACCCGTGGATGGAGTAGGTATTACGCCCCCGGATAGCCAAATGGGAAGCGCGTTCGACTTCTGCCCACTGCTTACCCCACTGGAAAAGTTACATAAGGTAGTTCGCATTGATATGAATCTGTACAAATTCCACAGCAATATTTCATAGGATTTAATCCTACTAGATACTGCCTACAACATTTAAAATAATGTGATAAATTGAACAAGCTGTCACTATGTGAAAATCCATAATGTTGGTGAGAAAAAGCTTTTCAACTCCAAATTTCAAAAATATTTCGGAGGAAATTACATTCCACGCTTTTATGAGAGAAGTCAATGCTTCCGAGATATTATATTCGTGCGAACGGACGAGTGATATTAACGACGAATATTTTTGATGATCAGAATAGCCAGAGGAATCAAGAAACAAACTTTACTTTGCGAAATCTAAATATTTGGCCACAGAAATGAGAAGCGAATCAACATGTTTTATTAGAACACGTTTGCTGCCACGAATATTACGGATTCCCGAGTATATTCGATGAAGCAGGTTTTCTGCCGGCTGACCCAATTCCACTTTAGTGCACTTTGATGGCCCCGACCGATAAGAAACTAGATTGGGCAGGGTGTACAAATCCGAGCATAGATTCCCATTCGTTTTCAGGAGGGAACGACATGAAATGGAGCAGGAATGGTGCTTAAGTGTAACCGAAATTACTCCTCCGCGAAGAGATGGATCCGTGAACAAACACGCAGCCTCGTTATAATAGGCAGAGCTCTCGGGAGATAAGTCATTAAACTCCGGATCCAAAACGTGATTACTTCCAGGTGCGGCACCTTCTTTAAAAATCAGGTTCGGAACCAATGTGAGCCGCGGTAATTGTCACAGTAGTGAGTAGGTTATCACTTGCGTTCGAAACTTGTGCGAGGGAAGCTAACGCCTCCGACGGAACAACGATATTCCATCATTTCAAAGGCATGGCAACCTTTTACCAATATGAGATGGGAACACTCTATATACTAAAATTTCGAGATTTAACAACAGCTAACGATTGTAGTTGATTTATTAAACGTAAGATACATCAAATACGATCTTCTTCGCAAAGTATAATGGTTCAAATTTGCATTTATGGCTTTGGAAAAATCAGTAAATTAGCTTCACTGATTTTTTGCATGCGTTTATTTTTGTTAAAAGAATCAAGGTAATACTTTCCGAAGTTAAAGGAAGCTTTCAATTTACCAAAAGCATATGATGCAGTGACAACCGATTGGATATTATTCATATGGAGGGGATGGACATGACTTGTAGAACCTACATTTTATTTAAAGCTGGAATTTTTTTCATCAGAAAGAGAAAAACAGATACCCTTAATAATAAGGACGTTTGCGTAACTGAATCATAATTTTGTCTTAACTAACAAGGTAAGCATGGGAGGCAATGTTATAGATCGTAGATCTTGATGGAGTCATCGGTGAATAAAAGCGTAAAAACCAACGATTTTCTGCAGCTAGTCGAGTGATTCAGAGACTTTTTTTTAATAGCCATAAAAGACAGACGATGATATGAAAAGGTTCAAAAGTACCTTTCAAGTTTAATCACAGTGAGTTATATTAAATGAGTTTTCTACTCTAATTCAACTTTACTATACATCGTTCGAGCTTTATGTATGACTTAAGGACATTTCGAGTCTCCGGATAGCCATGTGATGGCTACGAGAAGCTCTTCGTCTTACTTTGAATGCATTTTTGTAATATGGCGCTTCACTAACCATAGGTATATCTCAAATTAGAAGCTAATTATAAATAACTAGGATATTTGATTATGATTTCAAAACTATTTAATTAGAGCACAATCCCATGGAGAATTTATAATCTAACCGAAAACTCAGTACTTCGATAAAACAGGTAATAAAAGTTCAATGTTTTCATCAAAATTATTAGATCGATATTCTAAGGAGAAGAATCTTTAAGAAACCTCCTTCAATCTGCTTGGTAGCTGTGCCGCTGCCCACTTAAAACCCCAAACTTTTAAGTTGGAACTTTCAGCAACACACTGTCCAGCATTTCAGGTCTCTCCTTGACCTTCCAGTCGCTGCTGATCATTACGCCAAGACCCTTTTACTTTGACTCTCGCCACCCAATCATTACCCACACCTTTCTCCCATCGAAAGTAACGCACAAGCATCGCCGACTTCTCACATTCAAAACTCTTGGCCCTGCGCTGCCAACCACACATTTTCCGCGGCATTTGACTCTCCCTCTCCGCTTCCTTCCTCCATTCTACTCTCTGCCGTGGCGACACGCACGCAGGTCGTCTGCTGCAAACAAAACTCGTTGGTCGAGTGGGAAGAGGCACGCAAACGCGGAGAGTAATTTTGGATTTCTAACGACGACGAGAGTGATCTCATCAAAGGAGGGATTTGGAGTTTCGAATATTCGTTGAATTGGAGCAAATGGACGAAAGGAATAGGAATGAAATGGGCTTTTTAGCAATGCGGTGATAAGGACTACGAGAGGAAAATGTGTTAAAAGGCTGACGTAAGCAGCAAAGCGGTTGTACGTCACAGAGATTAAACGATTGCGAACGACCTTTTCCTCGTGAATCGCTCGTTGAAATGAACTAAATGAATGACGTTTGCTCCCATTCAGAGTGTTATTTAACTAGAATGGATGTTTAACGCTGAGATAGCCTAAAGCAAACCCTGGAATTATCTTGCGTTGATTAAATATTGATTCAAGCGTGGAGTATGCTACATGTTTGAATCCACGCGTTAATGTTGATTTTGCACATTTTGTTTGCCTATTAAATAATACGTAACTGGGACGATTTCTCAACTTTGCATTCCATTACTGAATGTAATATTATTACGTAAAATATATATTACCATACGTAATATATATATAATATTGAATTTCAAATTTTACTTCAGTGGTACTTGAAAATAAAATGACAATTTGTTAATATGTACACTAGTATTGAAAGTGTCAAGTAGCCATATTTTATGGTCTCAAATTCCTCTCTTCGTGCCCTCAAGGTAACCAGTTCCTACCTGCGAGCAAAAAGTTAATTTTACTAAGTGATTTAATTAAATGCATGACGAATACCCAGCTCTTTATGAAATGAATTGAAAATAATTGGAAGTGTTGCTTGTAAATAAGTAAATTAATTAATTACAGAGACATATAAAATGAAAGCGAACGAAAATAACGAACTTGACCCGCTCGAGTACCACCATAAATCCTACCAGTGGGAGGGGTCCCATTTAGTTGGGAAACTGCAATGCAGGAGGCTTTAAAGTGTTGATAATTATCACAGCGACGGAGATACTCCAAAGAAAAAAAATAATATTTCATTTCTTGGAAATAGAACATTATTTCTTGAATTTATAGTCAATACTAAAATCAAAATCGAATCATAGGTCAACAGGAATAAAGTATAATATTTCCCACATTAACCCGGGTTATTAGATGTAACATGTACAGTTACGAAAAATTATACAATTTATTGGGTTACCCATTGGTTGTCTTATGAACTTGTGTAATGCATTCTGCTATAACATAGATATGAGTCATAATTTTCATGATCTAGTGATACTTCTTTTAAGGAATAAAGTAGCAATTATGTTATCGTCAACAAGTAGTAATCATCACCTTCCTTTAATTTATGACCAATTTTAATTTAACTGAACCGACAGGATGATGTTTCTCCATGATTAATATTTATATGATATGAAATATATCAGCTGCCTTGTAACAACCTGTAAATATTGCTTGTGAAAACGCTACGCGATAAACGGTGAACCACAATTTCCCATGGATGGGGGAAGAAATGAGCGAACAGACAAACAAACGTGTAGAATATATGGCATTCAAAAAACTCGTATAAATGGAAGGATGACACGCAATGCTTAGGTATAAACAGGTCGTTTGTAAAGACTGATGATTGAACAACACAGATGGTAGCAGAATGTCCGGAGGACATGACACTGGTGGGTGTGGGAGAAATAGAAAAAATCGAAATTTACGAATGATGAGAAGTTAGAACGCGAAGAGTTTTTTTTTTACCTCTTTGATCATTGCAGATTGTTGAAGGGTGGAGTTCCTACCTAACCTAAGGGAGACGATATTCCTATTTATGAATAAAACGCAAAGCAAAAGCGTCAATTTCTTCATCATAGTTAACAGTTATGAGCCAATTTCAATTCAAGCCTCACATTTCGGCTAGATTTAACCCAGATCGATCAAATGAGAGAATATAAAGTGTAAAATATGAAATACATAATTCTAGATGCCACATATTTTAAATTAGTAAAGAATATATGTTTGACCTAGTAGAAATTTTAAAAATGCGATCATTTACATAAAGAAGAGAGCCATATAAAAGTAGTTGACAGTCAAAAAAATTGAACTTTAATCTTTGACAAACAGCTGAAGGTGATATTGTCAATATTTAATTGAAGATGAAGGAAAAACAAAACGATATGAAACATACAATCGCAGCAAGAAACTTAGGTTCATGGGAATTCGAGATATTAAGTTCTGACAGATCTGACTTATGGACGTGCGGAGAGAAAAATTAAACAAACATTTTTGTCTTATTCCCAGAACTAATAAGTAACTACTTATCATGTAGCTCAAATGTCAATTACCTCCTTATTTTTAAACGTGCAATTTACGTGCTGGTTTTTTTAATGACATTTTAATGAAACAGCTTGGACACAGTAAATATATCCATATCCATTACCAAGCTAGAAGTTTTTCAGTTAATCCTCATACGATGGATTTTAGAATTATAATTTTTTTATTCTTACAACGATAATTAATATCTAAAATCAAGAGTAATTACGTCAGCAAGCTCTTTTCGCCACAATAGGTGTGACATTTCTCCGATGAAATATTTATTTTTCCTGTGTACTTTGAGTCTTTGCCTTTCTCTTGACCACCGAAAAGCCTCAAGGATACAATTAAAACCACGCTCTAAATATCCAAGGGGAAAACCTGCGGCTTTGTGCGTGGGTCGCTTTGGAGATCTGAGATCGTTCTCCAGCATGGGAGGCGAGGGGCAGAGGGATTGACCTAGGCCCAGCTTAAAAGGAATTAGGTGAGAAAACACCCTTGATCGTATTGCTCGGCGAGTCATGTGAAAGCAGAATAATTTATATCCTACTTAACATTGATCTGATTACATAAGCTATTTCATTCTCCAATGTCTTAAAAAGCTAGAATTTGCCTACCATATTAAACAGATATATATATTTCACAGTGGAAGGCGTGGCTTTCTTGGTCTAATTAAATAAAGTTTTACTCCCCATACTTACATATCTGTTAAGAAGGTTACCTACCTTACATGTATGCTTTACAGCATAGAGAGAGAGAGACTCTCTCTATTCATATTGAATATATTAATTTGTTTTCTATTAACTGATTATTTCATCTTTTGCGCTCACCGATTTGGTATACCTTCAAAATTAAGATTTGTCGATTTAGTTACCTTGACAGCTTTTTATGAGAGATCCTCATAGAAAAATACCTTAAGTAAGACGATATTCATAGTTTATAGTCTTTGCTGCAATGCATTATGATTATGATGCATTATGTATTATGATTCTCGTGTAATTTTGAGCTATTTAGATATTAAAATGTATTTTTCCCGGAGCTGAGCATGAAGAAAATAAAAAGAATAAAAGTGAGAAACCTAAATAATATTTGGCACTACATGAAGTCAAATATTAAATAATCTTCAACGTGATATATGAAAACAGTAAGTGATTATTAGCTTGGAATTGGTTTTGTTATTTTAGTATGCTCGACGATGAATTACCCTTCCACATATCTTCAGCTCTAATTGGGCCAAACTTACAACCATTACTAATGAGAGTTGTTTGCTTTGTTTTCATAATGGACCTTTACTTAAAAGAATTGTAGATCGCATGTGATTTTTAAACAGCGTGTTCTATTTACCGAAGAAGTATTATTGTTTTGCCTTAAGGTTTGGTGAGTACGAAATGAAGTGTTTCACTTCATTTACGTACTTCTTACGATAAATAAACCATTATAAGGCAATTCTTACGACTTCCATATCGATCCCCCTTTCCTTTTAAGAATCTAATTTTTCCACGTTAATATTCAAAATACATCCCACATATTACCAGATACCAAATCCATAGTTTGTCATTTGAAAGGCAGTACATAGCAGAAATGTGACCCTTACTTTATCAGATAAGAACCGTAGGAACTTGAGCGTCGTCGAAGAAGCAATTTGAGTCGAGACTTACATCCTCCGACGTACGTACAAGGCGTACAGAAGGATATTAAGCGCGGGTAGTAAATTTCAGATCCAAGCAATAAATGCACGAGACGACTTCATCGCGTGCGAGGGCAATGAAACATTCCGTCAACCAAATCTTACGCAAAGCTGAGCTCCGCGAGCACCGAAACACGTATGCAAACTGAAGGTAAGATACAAGAAAGAGGAGATTCGGGAGCTTTTCGTGGAAGAGTTGGAACCGTTAATAGTTGTTTTGGGGATATTAATGGGTAATGTCATTACTTTTATTTAGCGATTATAAATTATTTATAATTTCTTGAATTTAATGTCCAAATGTATAAATATTTAACAATCGTGGATGGCCACAGCTATTTCTTCTTAATTTCAACTCCTGGTATCTTCCTTTAATAAGTTCTTAAATTTATAATCTGATAGAGCAATACCATGCAATTTTCCCGCATTAGATGTTTTGGAGGGAACAAACACAGTTATAGAGAATAATGAACATATCGGAAGAAATTAATTAGGGTTTTACTGTATTATTCTTTGATATTTCCCTATGCTCGGTTTGTGTTTGTGCAATGAATCATTGCTATCATATGTTAGGGTTAGAATTAAATTCGAAAATCATAAGTGTATCTAAAAGGTATTGGAATAAAAAAATTGAATGAATATCGTGTTATCAATGAAACAACCCAATGTTACATTTCAAAATGTATTACAAGTATGTAATTTGCTATAATAATAATTATTATAGTTGAGTGTTGTAATTAATTTCGGTATAATGAAAGAGGAGTTAAATTTCAAATCTTTCGAATATCCAACTCTAAACCGAATCAATAAGGTCCACAATTTTTTTTGCAGAATTAGTTGAAATGATATATTCCGCTTTAGAATCATCGCGACTCCCTGAAAGATAGATTTGTGAAGCTGGTTTCTGTGAGCTTTCTTTGAATGCGAAATTTTCCAATAATTTACGAGAAAATTTGATTTTATTCTCACATTATTTCCGTGATGACTTCCTTCTTTGAGAGCAGGAATCCAGGCGGGTGAAACTTTGATCTGAAGTAAGCGGTCTATTTCGAAGTTGGGTAGTGCTAACGCAAGCCCCTCGTGGCTTACCGTACGGCGGAGTTTAAACGTCTAGATACCACACGTATGCGGCGAGACTGCAGTTACAGTGATGGACATTGTTTACCTATTCCCCGAGTTAAATTCCCTTCGGGGCGTAAATTATTCTCGTGGGGTTTGAAAAGATCAAATAGATAGGTGATGCTATTTTTATTCCAAACTAATGGATTTGAGAAATCTAAACTGGAGACTTAAAAGAATCTTTGATTCTTAATCCATACAGAATTTCTCCTAAAATATTGTTAGAAGCTCGTCGTAAGACGGAAAATTCTGATCGAATTAAAATGGCATAAGTAATTTAGGTTCGTTGCAACAAAGAAATAATGACTATGAAAGTATCATAATTTTGACTGTATGTCGTTGTTTTAAATACTGGGATGATTTTCTCAGCTGAGCAGCCACTCGCAGTTGCTTTAAAAATAATTCAATTCAAAGCAGAACAAAATTCCATTTGTACTTATATCTAAGTATTCACCTCTGATTCTTGAGCCCAATTCTATACCCATATTTAAGTCGTTTGAAGATAAACGATACCCGCATGAAACCTTCTGAATGCTCCATTTATTTATCCTCGCAGGACCCAAACAGGGTTTGTAAACGCTAAAATTTCGTATATATATTCTACTTACCATCTGAATAACAATTTGCAGCAAAACAGTTCAACACCTATAAGACGCTTACCTGAAACGAAAAATAGCACAATATTAGCACATTTCATAAAATTTGTTTAGTTGTAGAATCCGATGAACATTTGAATTTTCGAGAGGTTAAGGTATTACCAATTGGTATTTAACTGATGGAAATGAAACATGATGGGAAATCCTAGCGATTGAAGATCGTCATAATTACATAGGACTTTATTTTCGGCCAAAATTGGAACTAAAACCTTACATTTAATCCGGTAATAAAAGATAAAAGAATGGAAAAAGAAGACGAATTTACTTAAAATCAGAGTAAATATTCCAAACATATTTAGTTGCCACAGAGAGAAAGGGATACGCATAAAAACACTTATATTACACGCTTTTAAAGATAAAGCCTGAAAAGGTTTCAATAATAATGGATAAATAAGCATTTTACTGAAAAATCTAATATAGATTTGGATAGAAGATGTGAAAATGTGGTATTTAATAACACTAAGTTTTCTAAGAGGTAAATTACGGAGTACTCAAACGTGCGGAAATACATTAACATAACTAAATAAGAAATATATTCGAAATTCAATCCCGAAATTAGACTTCTACGGAGAAAAATTGTTAATTTCCTTAGTGCAGCGGCTCTTGAGTCATGAATTCTCCTGAATATATATGCATCAGGAGAGCCTTAATATTTTCCGGCGTTCATCAAACGATGAGTAATAAGGACAAGTCATGCATCTCTACGGTAATCAGTTCAGTGGAATTAGAGTGCAAAATTCAAGTTTTGGAGGTCATTAAGAACTTAGATTTAAATTGAAGATGCAATAGTGTTATCTTCTTTCAGATACATATTATTAACCTAACATCTCGTGTATTTTTTTAGTCTGTAATCCTTTCCAATTTTCCATTCGTCTTTTGGCACATATTAGAAATATGGAATACATTTGCTATTTTTGTCCCAGGCCTGTGGATGGAAGTGATTAAATGAAAGTCTCAGAGGTTAAAAGTGATGCAGAGTAATGACAATCATTTTAGTTGGCACTTATTTTGAATGTTTTGAAAAATGTTATTCATAGGATCGTTTGCTGTTCTTGCGTCCACTTCTATCATTCAGGCTCATTCATGAAAGTAAAGGTAAACTACTTCACTCCTCATTTAGTCGCCGTAACCCCTCTCAAGGGTTATATGAAGCTAATATTGGAGAGAATGAGGTTTAAACCAACTAACGGGCTGAAGAATTTATTGACAGACCTGGTGTAATAAATCTAATAATCATCGAAAAGGCATTTTTTGATTCAAAAATCAATAACTCACCTCTGCTAAAATTATCGGATAAATTATCGTTAAAAAATGTTAAAATTTTTTTAATATTCGGGAAGGATCTCCATCGACCATATTCCTCCCCTTTCCACGCTCAAAGGGTGTCATTAGATTCCAATAATAGATAAGAAGTCACTTGATTTTAAAGGAACCGAAATCCTTTCTCAACTGTGTGAGTCGTTGTGTATGAAGAGACGGCCGAGCCCATTCCTCAAACTGAGAGGGGAGTAAGGAAACAATAAGATGCGCTGGGGGCGGCTTGACTGCTTGATTAATTACGAATGTGGAGTCAGCATGCTAAGTCGGAGCGGGAGAAAGGAAACGAACTGAAACGAAGTGATGGAAGGGAAGCAAATTAAGTAGGTCGATAGAAATGAGCTTATTTTGTCCCTCAAAGAGATATTATATCTAGCTCTAAAGTCTCGTAGCGTAAGACAATGAGGTTGAGTTTAAGTGAATCATTTGACGAACAGGATATTTAAAGGAGAAATGGTATGCCAAACCTACTAGTGTTCAGCGTAATTAGGAGCTAGTATTCATTGATAAGTGGGTTACTGAAATTGAGTGGCATGATGTTGCAGTTTAAATACAACCGAATACTATCAAATGTTCTACAGATTTCAGTAATAGTAGACAAAAGAGTTGTGCGGATACTTAAGATGAGGATAATCGGAAATAAGCTAGGTTTTCCATATTTTACTGATTCCAGTTATCACATTTTCAATAGATCGTGCAGTTGATACAGACAGTAGAACCTTTAACTTATGAATACGAATACCTCATCAAATAAAATAAAAATCCTCAATCTAACGGGTCTTTTGAAAACAGTACTTTGTTTACACTGTCTGCAACGTCCTATTCTACAAAGAAGCGTTAATGAGTTTCTCCCGAGATCAACAACATCTATAAATTCTTCCTAAAAAGATGATCAACACAACTCCTTATTTAAATCTGAATGGATATTAACTTTAGTTCAATATATAAAAAAATGCATATTATATCTGAAAACAAAATTTCCTGACTATGAATCAACTAAGATTTAGTTGTAGTAGAATAAAGATATTATCTTAGTTAAATTAGTTCAACTTTTTTATCGAGGAAAGGCAGAAAGAGCGTTATCAACAATAATAATCTTACCAATAGAAATACGAGCAAAAAGTACAACTCAGAAATAAAATACGGAATTTTGGATTGGTGTGTAATGTTTTTCTGAGGCTTCATTTAGAATTTAAGATGTTACTTTAAAGGCTGACCACATAATGAAGGCTTACTAAAGGGGTAGACATCGTGAGTGAATAAATCAGCGCATCGACAGTGTTTCCAAACGTTTCACCCAAACAGAGTTAGTCCTGAGACGGTTCACCATGGGGAGGTGTCACTCAGAGACGTTTTACCCATATGCAACTTCATCAAACGTATATATTATGAAACGAATATCTCACCAAAGGGTATTTTGAAAATCGATTCAAGTATCAGCAAGATAATGCCATCAAAAGGACAATAATTACCCGTACTTTGCTTATATAATTAGGTAGGTAGCAAATATGGCCTACAATGATAATTGTCTTGAAACCTACAGTGGTTATTAAGCAAGCAGTCGACTCAGGAAACCTTAGTCAGGAAAATTTTAAAAAAATACGAAAATGGATGTTCAAATGTGACCACGCTTTACCCTTAACTGTTCACATGTTTATCTACAACCATAAATACTATCAGAATAACCGTTTGCTATTTTAATTGATGTTGTTAGCACAAATATCGTTGGGAGTCAATTTGAACATCAATATTAAAATAAGTGTAATTGTCGCATTTTTCACGGCATCATCAAGTTTATAATTGACTCGCTTTTTAGGTTACTCTTTGGTAAAAACGCCAATGGGTTCCATATCCTTTAGATGAAATGCAATTAAATTTGGGTGAAATTTCTCTGGGAGAAATATCTCCAGGGCGATTAGTCATTTTTCTGAAACAATTCTGGGTAAAACGCCCTGGAGCCCTAAGCCACTTCATTGGATTTCTTTGTTCGTAATCTGTTATCTACCTATTATTTCCGTCAGATTCCTGTATTTCCCACGATTTCGTGCCAACATCTCGGCCCCCATCGGGAGTCAAACCAGAGATTGCTTTAATCAAGGACTAACCCGCTATCCACTTGGTTATCATGAAGCCCCAGGATTCAAGATATATCTGAAACTACCTTGGAAATAGGATTTTTTTGAAGAGTTTTGATCTGAAATTTCGATCCAATTAACGAGATACTGTTATATCAATGCAGTGTATAGAGAGCAAAATGTTTTCTTACAGGATATCACAACTCAAAGCTCCTTCGCTTCACTTTTGGCAGTAATGAACGAGAGAAATTTTTACTGTTCGCGAGGAAGCAACGAAAACCACCCACGGTCGACATGAGAGAGCGTAGGAGATAGGAAAAGTCAAATCCGTAGTGACACCGGTATCGTAGAGATGCGTAAATCAAACATTCTGAGGGAGAGAGAAAGATTGCGCACGAGCTTTCCTGTCCCGCACAAACTCACACAGACGTAGGGAATCGAATTTGAATGGATGACGTCATACGCCCACGCCCAAAATAACTTCCTTGATGGATCCGAGCGAGAAATAAATTATGGTGGGCGCTTTTTCATTTATTTAGCCCCTTTTCCATGAAAGAGGCCAAAAACCAGGTTAGCGGGGGAAAGAGAGGGATGCTGCGACCATCCCAAAGCGCAGGACTGCCCCAATCGTATGAAATATAAAGAGTAAAAACTAATGGTTTACCTTGGAGTTGGCAAATATATGCATCTTTGCCGAGTTGCCTGCGTCCTATGGCCATCTTAGTGATCTACATACATTGGCTGGCTTGACCTCTACCTGGGTTGAGGAATGTTTTTCATCCTCATTTCAACGAATTAAAAGACTCCGTATATGTAAAGTAACCATGCCTCGTTTCTAAGGCATTTCGGTTCGCTTTAATAAAGCTGATCATTTTTAACGGCTATATTCCATGTGTCAAGGGAAAGTACGTAGTCTTGAGTATTTTTATCTTTAGAGCATTTTTATCTTAATCTCAAAAAAATATTTTATGGCACTGTTTTTCTTCCATTGCTTCCATGGCCAAATTTTCAACACCATTAATTGTCTAGCAAAAGAAGTTCATGCATTTTGATAGTCACAGGTCTACAAATCAAAGATACACGGTATGTTTTGATTTCAGTTGAGCTTAATTCCATATATTATCAGCAACGATGTATTAAGATTGAGTCTCTGAAAATTATTTTCTAAGACTGCGATTGAATCGAAGTTAGAATATCTAAAGCAAGAATAGAAAAAATAAGCCGGAGAAAATGGATGATTTCAACATCCTATAGTAAGAGAGCCATGCAAATTTGTATCTCTGAATTGGATAATAACAGAAAAACTTTTACTCAAAAGATCTTCCTTAATAAGATTCCAACAAATGAACGTTCAAATTATTTTATAAGGATAAATCCATTTATGATTGAACTGTGGTGGACCTTGATCAGTAGGTACAAGAGCCAATACGCCCTCGAAGTAAACAATAATCGAGAAACGTAAAGGAAACACCGAAAATCCGTTACTTTTAAGAACTTAAGAAAATGTTTTCCCCGTAATTCCTGTTTTTAAGTCACCCCATTTACTTTTAGAACATTTAAATTAAAGAGCGTACAGAGCAATAAAAACCATCTATAAGTATCCATACCATATAATCTATGTAAATTGTCAGTTCTCAATTGGAAACTTGGGGAGAGAGAAAATAAGTCAGAGTCAGATCTACTGACTGTTGCTCAAATATTCGAATAGTTAAATGTATGAATCTAGGGGCACATTCAGGATTTATACTTGGAGGAACTGAATAATCTTCCATTTACGTTGTAATGCAAACTAATTGACTCACGGCATAAGAAATTATTTCCTATAAAGAATTGTTTTAAGCGACCGAATATTTATTGATAAAATTCTTGAGAGTTTGGTTCTGACTAAATACTTGCGGAAATGTTGTGGACCACAAGCCCGCCAGCCACTATTAATGGTGCGCACTTGTAAGGAGCTCAAGTTTCAAGATAAAAATATGGGCGGGAAAGAGAATAATAAGCAGGGCTTTCTGGTAAGATACAGATAACAAGTCATTCAACTCATATGACCTTTCAAGAACATCGATGGAAACGAATTTCATACCTTCACACAAGAAATTTTCAAGTACCTAAATTTGTTCACTTTATACAGGCGTAATTGCGTCATCACCTCCCTCAAGATCTCACACCTCTTTAAAAACTTGTTCGAGCTTACTTGCGAACAATGGACTTCTATCTCAATTTTCTAGCTGATTCTCCTTAATTCGCAGCCATCTAATCTCATTTGAAAGAAATAGGATTTACAAGCAAAAACAAGTTCGAGGAACTTGGAACCTATTTACCCTCCTCACGTGGGCAAGCGTGTCCCTTGCTATCTTCTCCCAAGATCCCTTGGCCTTTCCGTTTTTTACTCCTCTTCCCTCGCACTTTCCTTCCCTCATTGGAGGATACGGAAGCGGACCCTCTTCGCCCCGCCCCCTTCCCTCAGCGGCATCCCGAGGCTGACTTAACTCTCGGAATGTCTCCATTCCGGAAAATCCGCAGCGAGTCTGTTCTCGGAATCCTCACTCTCTCATTTTTTCCTTCCCTACATCCTTTTTATCAGCATCCCTCTCCAGCCTTGCTTCCCATCCTCTCCGATTTGCTCCCGCTACTTCTTTTCCCCCGATTTCCTTTTCTGCTTACTGATGTCTTTGCCCTTATTCCTACATCCCGTGTGTTTATCTATATACCTTTCTCCTTACGTTTTTACAAATTTCTCTCCGATCTCTCCTTGAAACTATCGAAAAGACGCAAACAAAAATCCAGAGAGGATTCGAATGGAGGTTTACGGGTGATGATATATGGTCGATACCAACTTTTGTATTATTATTTGCTTTAACTACGGTAAAAATGCTTATTTATGTATATGAACATGCAAATAGCCAGCAGTTGAGAAAGGAAAATTAATAGAAACAGATATCATAGTGAAAAGTAACTTTTCACGGGAAGGCATGATCTTCAATTTTCCTATTGTACGTTTTAATATTTAACTAAACCTAAACAGGATTGAATATCTGGTAAGAGAGGAGGTTCCGGATAGATAACTGAAATGGTTAAAGCATCTTCCCGGAAAAAGGAAGATTTGGCTTTTGATCTGAGACACATTCCCAGGTCTGTTTTTCCTTGAGAAGTTATAAAAATACAGCTCTCTGAAATTTTTATGAATTAATTCGAAATATTAATGGCCTACTAAAGAGGTCGGACATCTTACCGGTGAGGAATAATTTCTGCCCTAAGTTTTTACGAATTCCGATGATTTGAAGTGAGATTAATAACAGAATCAAGTCTATTCTTGAAGACGTGAAATACGAAAAGGATGGTACGAATAAAATTACAAATACGCTTTTTCACAGATGTATTTTAAAACACACGACCGATTTCGGCACAGATTGGCCAACACCACAACGTAAAGCCTGCCACAATCGATTTATATGAGAAATACGAAGATACTTAATTTTCCATACTGAAAAGGACACGGTTAACTAAACGCAGCAGAGTCAAGATTCATGCAAAGATGTTTATTAATTCCTCTTTCGATCTTTTGGAGGTATTTAATCCAAAATTATTGTCTTATTTCATTTTTTGTCGAAAAAATAGTTCAATAGGTGAAAATACTTCTATACAAATGGTTATTATACTCTTCCCTCCTGTGTTTTGATTTCATTTCCGCAGTGGCTAATGATACACGGTTACCTTTAACTTCGTTACTTATGATGAAATTGTCAAAAAAGCGTCCTGAGAGTTGAATTCATCCCACCCGTGGTATAATTTACGGCCATTTAGTGAAACTTATCTGCTGATTTAAATCCCTTTAAGTGAAAGAGCTGGAAAACACAAATATCATAAAATATATTAACAAGTGACATGCAGAGAAAGCATCAACTCCGTGAAATTAGCAATGCCTAGCATATAATAGATGATACAGAAATTCAGCTGAAATTTCTCCTACGATTCCCCTCGTCAAGCTACACTCTTGTTCGCTAAATAATGGCGTTTAATATCGTAACATGATAAAAATGAAAGTAAGACTCTGTTATTTAGCTTAATCCATAAAGGTATCCACCCAATAAGTACCGTCACATTGATGTTTGACATCCGGTTACAAAATGGTAATGCTTTGGCATTAAAAAAATTTTGTTCATATAAATTGTTAAACCTTTATAATATGCACCGTATGTAGAGTGCAATTTATTGCCTGTGAGAGGTTACTAACCCGTCTTTGGGTTAATGCTAAGCAATCTTCAAAATTAATAGGTTATGCTCCCCTCCGGCGTTGCAACTTGGTCATACATATTGCAGCGCAAAATTTACATATATAAATTAAAATAATTGGCCTTCTTCAACATGTAAATTTAACAGAGACAATCAAAGACTGCTATATTCACGTCACTCTTATATCCGTCCCATTTCCATTGTAGAACTTATTATACATAATTAATGTCGTTCTAGCTTGTTTATAGTCTGAGAGAGATTTTACCGCAAATTGAAAATTTACAATAATTTTTAAAATTATATTGAGATTAAACGTACTTCCTAATAGTATCTTTCAATTATACCCATTTCAGAATTATAGGGCATTGCCACTATTCAAATTTTCAGCAGTTAACTGAAAACAAGCTACGTTCAAATGTACGAAATCCAACTACAACGCCCGAGTAGACTAATGATCCATCAATAGGTAAACAAATAGCAAGCCTAACATCAAAACGATTTAAGCACAGTGGGATAACACTCCAAAATGGACCAAAATGAAGCGGAAATTTACCTTCTCCAATGGCCGAAACGCTGTTAGTGTAGTGCATTCTAAAATCCTAATAGAGTAGAAACGCAGGAGAGTGTTTTAATGTATTACCTACTTTATGTTACAGCATATTGATGCCTCCGTTTAATTTATTCCCAATAGAAAATACTATTAGAGGATAGTGGCTTAAATATGGCCTTAAATAAGCCTTCAGGGAAGTTAAGGGGTGACCAGAAGTTCGTGCCAATGAAAGGCAATAACCATGGCTAAGTATTAATACAATTAACAACTTCCTCGCGTGTATTTTATTATCAAGTTACTATAAAAATGTAAGCCCCAAAACACTTTGAGATTCCAAGTTTCATAGTATTATATCGATGCCCTTCCGACTATGCATATACGTATAGAAGTATAAATATCCTGAAATATGTACAAATTATTTAATAGCTTGTTATATTTCGAACCAAACGATCTTCCTATCCCAGGTTTAAAAAATGAAGGTGATATGAATTATTGCAATGATTTTTGTTTTTTAAATGGGTTGATATATAATCTGTGGTCATATTGTTAAACCATAAATTAATAATTGTGGGTTCAAACCTAGCTTCAAAACCAGAAACAAAACTCAGGGGAAATCAGAAGGATAAATAATTTCCACTCGTCACGTAATCAATGACATTTCACAGATTATCAAAATCTTTTCACATATCAAAACTTGCTTCTCTTAGACAAATGACGACCCCCTCTTTGTCCAGTGGCTGAAATATTTTTGGATCGATTTTTTAATCTGCAGCTATACCTTCACAAAACCATTTCAGTACCGAAGAGGATGTTAAGCGGAATATTATCGCGAATGGCTCTTTCAATACATTAAAAATACATTCTCCATGCCCACATAAATTATACAAATAAGTGTCATTCACATTCATGGAATTACTATTATTTTAAGGAGTGTACTGTTCTTTGTAATTTTCCGTTTCCTTTTTCCAATGTTTATTTTGTGTTTTCTGTAGATATATTTAGTATTTTTCTTTATTCAATTCATTTAATTTTTCCACACTTTTAAATTAAATCGTATTGGCATCCCTCTCCAGCCTTGCTTCCCATCCTCTCCGATTTGCTCCCGCTACTTCTTTTCCCCCGATTTCCTTTTCTGCTTACTGATGTCTTTGCCCTTATTCCTACATCCCGTGTGTTTATCTATATACCTTTCTCCTTACGTTTTTACAAATTTCTCTCCGATCTCTCCTTGAAACTATCGAAAAGACGCAAACAAAAATCCAGAGAGGATTCGAATGGAGGTTTACGGGTGATGATATATGGTAAATACCAACTTTTGTATTATTATTTGCTTTAACTACGGTAAAAATGCTTATTTATGTATATGAACATGCAAATAGCCAGCAGTTGAGAAAGGAAAATTAATAGAAACAGATATCATAGTGAAAAGTAACTTTTCACGGGAAGGCATGATCTTCAATTTTCCTACTGTACGTTTTAACCAGCTAAACAGGATTGAATATCTGGTAAGAGAGGAGGTTCCGGATAGATAACTGAAATGGTTAAAGCATCTTCCCGGAAAAAGGAAGATTTGTCTTTTGATCTGAGACACATTCCCAAGTCTGTTTTCCTNTAATGTTACATATATAATGTATATATAGTCATATAACGATATACGTGGTAAAGTGGAAGACAAGCTCACACGTCACCTACGAAGGAACTATTTATCTATCTTCCCTGCTATCCTTAATCATTGAATAAATTTCAATCTTCTAAACTAACATTCCTTATTGTCTCACCCTCATATTCTCTTTGCAACGTTGAGTTTAAGTAAAGAAGCTTCTAATGAATAAGTTGTTAAGTAGAAGATCCAGGCTTATGCTGAGGCAATGCTTCTCCACCTTCTACTCCTTAAGGAACACTCACGTATTAACTCAATATTGGCCGAACAATTATTCATATTTCTCTTTGTCTGCATTCATAATAACAAGCAATACTAAATTAAGTATCGGATTTAAATTTGTCACCTCAACTCTGAACTTCTGCTCAAGGGTGAGGCATATTTTAAGAGTGAGCTAAAACTCAATCCACATTATCAGCAAATGGAGCTTTCGGAAATGGTATAGCAGAAATGCTCCTACTGCATATCGTTTGTAAAGAACTACTTCAGAGGGCAAAGAGACTTCAAATAAATCTATTAATATCTCGCAAAGTTCCCTTTGATGTTTTCATGAAATGATTGACTTTAAAGAGTGATATTCGTACCTTAACTTTGGTTACTAGTTGAAGCATGGAAGTTACTTAACAGTCACCTCAGGGATATCTTTCTATGTTGGTCACCTTGACCTTGTAACTACTGGAAGCAAACTTGGACTCCCTTTTCCAACTTCTACATAAAATCTTTTATTTCGTATGAATAGAATATACTCTCCTTTCGTCCCTTCACCGCATTTTCTCTTACTTTATTCCGTCCTTTCACCATCTTTCGCCATCTGTCCCCCACAACTTTGTTTCTTTACGTTTCTCTCGCTCTTTTTCAATCCCTCAATCAACCTTTTCTCTCTCCCTCTAAACATGCCACCCCGGCTTTTTACCCCCGTTTTACGAAGGAATTTTCTTCCTCACACCCTCTCCAAAATCGATTCCGAGCCCCACACGAGCAACTCGCTATCCAGAAAATACCAGGGCGAATTTATTTGCACCTAATTTCACGAAAACACGCCCAGCCATGGAAAAATTACTGCGAACAATCTACTTCCCCTTTCTTCCACTCACCTCTCTCTTGCCTCATTCGTACTATTCCTACTTCCTATATAATTCCCTTCCTTCCTGGCTTCGTTTTCCTCTATCTTTCATCACCACCCTATTGTTTTTACTGTAATATTATGAAAAAATTCATGAACTTTCTACGTTGCCATAGACCAAGTTTATTACCACTGTCGAACTCAAAATAATGAAAATTAAAATCTTCCGTATTTTAATCGTTATTTAAATTTTTTAACATATATTTTATAACATGTTTTTTAGAATGAGGTTAGGTAAATAACAAAGCACGGAAAGTCTTGCGGCTGAATCTCAAGAATAAACAGGTGTGAAAATAGTGACATGATTGGGACACGAGCGACATGTTATCCTTACCCGCATTATTTTATATAAATATCCCAGCAATTTTTTCTCTCTCAGACCATCCGTAATTTTCTTTAAATTATAATCTATTTTTCAGTACCTCAAGCAACGTCTGGAAAATAACGCTTTCAACGTTAAATCAATAGTTATTCTGAAGTAATAAGTCAAAGTACTAGTAAATAATTGTCTCTAACCACCTTTTCAATTAAGCAGTTTTGAGATATTTCCTTTGATTTGCATCTTCACGAACAAAGAAAATTCCCGTGACAATAATTTTATTCCCTCGAATAACTATATTACGCATCATTCATCAACGATGGATAAATACCCTGTTCATTCGAATGTATTACGATGAATGGTAAAATAAATGTATACATTAATCTCACCCTAAAGTGATAAAGTAAACTTCGATTATTCCTTATACTAATTTTTCATACCACTGTCCACAGTTAAACTACAATAGTAGGATGTTGTGTCAATTTAAAATAAAAAGTATTTTAAAACTTAGAACTAAATAAGCTGTAGGAAAGTTAATATGTGCAAAGTTGGTATATTAAGTTTTAGTAGAAAACTAAATAAATAAGCACTTGGTCACTTAGTGAGTAAACCTAATCAATCGTCGACGCCTGACTGGATGGAAAAGAATAAAAATGTGTCTTCAATAATATTTCTGCGAATCTCAACCTGAACTAAAAGAAGGGGAGTTACGACTGTAAAAAAATATCCGAAACATAATTTTGAGTTTAATATTTTAAGCTCGATATAACATTATTTATACCGGCCACAACAGCGTTGCGTTCTAACTTCAAGGTACCGCGTCGAGTCCCGGCTAGTAGAATTTTCTGACTAGGGATTGGTTTGCATAGTGTCCGATTATCCCTATAAGTTTTTGCACAAGCAATGACATCCGGGTGCAAAAATCAGCGCCAAAACTAAATATATAATAATTACGGATCATCAAATATCATCATCTGATCCTATTAGTGTCGTTAATAAGGCTAATAAGGGAAATAATAACAGGTTGTAAAAATATTATATAAAAAGTTTTTATATATCGTGATCGTTTTGAGGTTTAATTTTATCCATTCTCTTTCTTTCTACTGTTTCAAATGATTTAATCCAATTTATGTGCATTTAGTACAGAGATTAAATCCACATTCTTACGTATTTCGAATAATTTGTAATCTAAATTTCCAAATTCTTAAAGTCTAGTTCATTAGGTCGCAAGAGTTTCACAATCCCCTTCGTTATTCGCCCCTTCATTCTGCCTTTATCAATATTCCCCGAGTTCTCTTTCTGCGCCCCTTCTTCCCCTTCCTCAGCCCTTTCCCTCTCTCGCGACTTCCCCTGTTCTCACCTCAACCGAATAATCGTCGGGAGGCATATCTTTTTCCGCGGCGTTCGTGCAACGCAAGCGGAATAATCCGCCGCTCTCTCCGACCGTGTGACTATTATGAAGGCTCTGATATTGTAACGATGACCTAAAAAATGAGCGCTTATGTTTCACCTTTTTAGCGGTGAGCGGATTTGGAACGATTTCCTAAGTGCCTTAATTTGAATATTCCGTTAATTGCTGACTCTTCGAGCTCTTGGATTTTCGCTTCCGCAGCCACGTTTCCGTGCAAAAGGTGGAGATAAAACGGGTTCAGCAAGGGATTACGCTCGCAAAGCAAAGCTCTGCTGGATATTTTAAATGAGGTTACTTTCGTTAAAAATATAATCATTGTGCATACACGTTTAAGTTTCATTAAATTTTGGGATAAGCAAAATTGTGGCCTCGTTAATTCTTGATAATCATTCACGGTTCCTTTGCCTAGCGTATTTTTTCGCTTCAGACACACATATGCTTTCAAAGGTTACATTTTTTTCTTATAATTACGTTGTTTCAAAATCTCATTCGTCGTATCAACTGTTTGTCCTCAATGCTTATTCCTTAGTGCAATTAACTCTCACATCTTTATCGTGTCCTAACCAATTCAAAACAAGTATTTTGTAGTGATCATGCAGACCATTTTCCATGACAAGTTTCACCCAGTTGTTACTGTTTCACCTACATCTACATTGGTACCCTACAAGCTGCCTTTCGCCATGTGGCAAATGATGCATGCGCCATGACTTAACTGCGCTTATCGATTACTTTCACGTATAGTTAGCGGAAAAACGAATTATTGAAACGACTAGTTCTAGCATCTATATCCTTAATTTTATCGCAGAATAAAAATGAGCTACGTAACAGGAAGGGCACATAACATCAGCTACATCTTCCAAGAATGTACTTCTTCTGAACGTATTCAGTAAATCAAGTCTTTGTTCAAACCTTCTATCTTATTGAGAATCTTTGTATAAATCTTCTTTCTTATCTATTTCCTTTCTAGGCACTGAAAGAATTGAGTAATGGTCAATGATTTGCCGTAACAAATATTTACAAAGCGTATCACATTTCAATGTGCTATTTCTAATTACAAATTATAACACTTATCGGCAGGATCCCATACACTACATGCTTACTGAAGACGAGGCCTAAATAATGCAAAGTAATATCGCTCACGGACTTTTTCTTCACTTATAATGATGATTCTCTTGACGAATCCGAGATTCTTAAGTGCTCTTCAGCGTATATCACGGATATGTATGCATCATGATGTGGGTTTCCATCTTTTCAGCTCTTGAAATATACCCCTTCCTAAAAGGACACATTTCACTCACATTTAATTGAGCCTTATTTCTTCTTTACAAAAACACTGCAGTAAAATCATCTCATTTATTTTCATTTTCAATTTCTCTAATAAGTAATACTAAATGAATCCGAGACTAAATGAACACTCACATTCTCTGCGACACTTCAAAATAAATGCATAAATGCAGAGATCAATGGGGTAGGTAACATGGTAGATTAGTGCCAGCCGCGGTGGCGGATATATTTAGAGTGTTGGCACCCCGACCTCATGGTCCTACGTTCAAGTCCCAACTTGTTTGATTTCTTTTTGTCTTGGAAATGGTTTCTTGTGTTCACTAATAATTATATGGGTTGAAATGAATCTAATGGGAGTCTGCCTGTTTCATTAAAGAAATTCTTATCATTATTAATTCAGGTACAGATTTCGTTTCTGGCTACCATTGCCTTTTCATATGCATTAATATAGGGTTATAAGGGAATAAAAGAGAGGCCCATTTAAACTCGAATTCGCCCAATTAAGACACATCATCATATCTATGAAAATGATACAAATTTAAACGTTTTAATCGTAAACGTATAACGCAGAGGCATACTATTATTTCACTAATACATACTATTATTTTCCTAAATGTTTGAAGTCGCGAGAGAAAGTATTACTTTTTACGAGTATATGGAGCGTATATCCATATCGATATTTATGAATCGGAGAAGTAATTTGTTTTAGGGAAGAGAGGAAAGTGGTACTATTTTTTAACCCCACGTTAAAGAGAGAGGAGGAAGTAATTGCATTTGTTACGCCAAGCAATTAAAAATCCAATTTTTGCCACGGAGGAAAAAATGGAAGTGGAAATCCACCAATTACGCACTGTTTCCATAGACTTTAATCAGATTCCCTCAGAAATACTTTCCATTATAACTCTCGCCACTTTTTCTCGACCCAGATTCATTATCACCCTTCTATCCGTTACTAGGCTCAAAGTGTTATCTATGTAACTTAAGCGGGCTTTTCTTCGCTTCAGCTCGTTTCTTAACCAAAGGTTTCCTTTTAGCTGCTTTATGGGAGAACGTTAATTTTAATGTTACATGACATGCTCTAGAAAGAAAGTTAAGGTGATTATAAATGAGTTTTCCAGCTGGAGATAATTTTCTTAGGGTGGCACATGTTGAAACCTGAAAACTAAGGGTTATAAACTTTTCCTGCATCGAATGATTAGATGATCTACAACAAGCCATTAGATTATAATTAGATATAAATATTGATTAGTGTTCCATAGGAAAATGTTTTAAGAAATATCAAGTTCTTATACATTAAGGGTCTCCCAGATAATCTGAAAAAAAGAATATCAACCCAAAGTGGGTTGCGCGTTGAAATCCGCCCAGGGTTCGATTCCCGGTAAAGCCCATAGATAAATGACCTAGGTTGTCGAAGCACTTTTAGTAACTTTTATTACTTCTACTTATAAATAAAAGGTGTACATTCGGCATCCTTAACTTGTTTAAATTTGAATAGTCCACCGTAAAGGAAACTTAACTTTGAACTTAGGCTTTCATGATGAATATCCAAGATTTATAGCATTAAAGTCGAACATGAAATAAAAAAATAGACTGATATAAAATTATTTAGGACTTTTTATAGTATTTCAACGTTTTACATGTTCAACGGATCGTTTCCTACTCTCTATGTATATCGAATGGATAATTGTAGAATATTTCTATCTTATTATAATTATATGACGTGCCCATTCTTCTTAATATTAATTATTTTGGAATTTTGTATTTTCAAAGATTGATAAGTTTTCTTACTTTTATTTTTTTCTTACCCGTCAACATCAATTTAACATTAACGTCAATTCCGTATTTCTGACTGTGTAAGTATGTACCTTACAACCCGCCATTCGCCGTTTGGCAGGGATTGTATACACATTTATTTAAGGGTTAAAAGAAAGTTATATTAGCATATAAGGGTTAAAAGAAAAATGGGACACATTACTCCCAAATCTTCCTAACAAAGTCTTTATATTGTATTGTTTTTCAAAGATAAGTAACTGTAGAAACAGTTAAAAGAATGTTTCCTCCCAAACCCCTATTAAAGGGTGAGCTCTAAATTTTATTTGGAGCGAGGAAGCCAGATTTCAGTACATTCTGGCATCCATTCCTCAGACTTAAATCCTTTATAGGAGTCTTTTTTTCAGATTATCGCCATATTGTTAGATTAAAGAAATCTGGGAGTGGCTCTCCGAGCACTGTCACACACTCCAAACTTTTTCTATTAGTCTAAACAATGGATACAGCAATTCACTGTCGTATCGGGAAATTCTCCAATAACTGCAATGAAACAGCGGATTCCACCCATGTTTAATGAAAAACCTCCCTAATCATCGGATATCAAGGGAGAGCGCTTTTGCACCGCGCACCGCGGTTTACTCTCTGCCTTTCCATCCCAAGATTATTATCGATTAGGGTAAGTTGGCTGAGGTAATGAAATATACTTTCACAGATGAATGTTTAGAGGTTAACCACCCTCACGGTTAGTGTATCCGTTTTTCATGTTTCGATAATCCAGAAATAATGACGACGGAGTTACATGCTATTATTGATTAAATGATAAAGTACATAGCTCTCTCTTATCGTTTTTTGTTATGCGTAACTATAATTTGTTCTATACCTTTTCAAAACTATCTAAGCGTTGAATTGAGTTCTAAATATACAAGGTTATTGGTTTAAATCAGGTTAAAATAAAAGATAAACATAATTTAGTACTACATAGCTAACTATGGGGAGATGAGATTAGAAGAGATTCACGAATTTTCAATAGAAGAATAGTGTCAGATAAACCTGGTCAGATATTAAAGCTCAATTCAATTCAAGTAATACCTCATGATTGGTTTAAATCAGGTTAAAATAAAAGATAAACATAATTTAGTACTACATAGCTAACTATGGGGAGATGAGATTAGAAGAGATTCAAGAATTTTCAATAGAAGAATAGTGTCAGATAAACCTGGTCAGATATTAAAGCTCAATTCAATTCAAGTAATACCTCATGGTAGAATCAAAACATAAACATCATGAACAACTGAGCATCGGTTACTTTATAACTTCCTCACACTGATAAAGACTCCTCTTTTACTTGTTAATAACAAATGATAGGCAAATTATGGGCAACAATGGGAAAATTTAATATCTCTAACGAAACTTACTCTTTACAGAGGAATTTTGTAGATTCATCAACGCATTCCATGTTTGATAAAGTAGTAGACTGGTGATACTCAAAGAAAGAAATTTTATTATTGGAAAATTCTGACGTACTTTAATTTAAACTTAATGTAAATCTTCTCAAGCCACCATTTTATTAATTTCTTATGGATTAGTGTTATTCCGCGTTGCAACAAATCATATTTTATTAGTTGAAAATAAACTCCAAGTTATACCTGTATACGAAACGGTAGTAGTTGTAACCCAGTACAATATATTACAAAATCATTACTGGCTTTAAAATAAAACCCACGCTAAGAAAAAGTAACGGAGCCTGTGGGGTGAGTTTTTCAATAAAGGTTATTATATTTTCTTATATATATTTTTTTTAATCTACACCGCAGGAATTACGAAGAGGAATCGGAAGTTTTTGTTTCGTGGAGAAATTTATTCGGGTGATTTTCTAAATTTGTCTCGGTGTAATATAACTACCAATTTTTACGACAGGATCTGCGATAAATTCCTGCAAAAAAAAATTCGGTCCAATTCCATTATCTAGAAGAAACTTATTTATAAGGGATTCCCGACGTAAAACCTTCATCGGAAGTCCCTATAATAACCAAGGATGAATCATAGGACTATGATTTACGAGAGAGATAAAACCGTTTTTAAGTTACAAAAACTTTCAACGCAGGCCGTAAAAATTTCTCTGTAACCTCAATTTCTTTATAATGGAAGCAGGGAGGGATAACTTAGAGTCGGTTGAGGGTGTAATGTCCTCCAAATGACAAAGAAAGAAAATTTCATATCTTCTGTTTCATAAAGTATCTCCGGCCGATATTGCTGAATCACGGAGGCTGTGGCTACTTCCCAATTTTTTTTACGTATTTTATATTATTCAATCAATTATACTAAACTAGTAGTAGTAGTATTGTTAAACGTGCTTAGACAGCTTAGATCATTTCGCACGTAGGCAGACATCGGGAATCGAACCCGGGACCGCTTCCATTGAAGTCGAACGCTTTGCCCACTTGGCTAACCGGGAGCTCTATACTAAACTTTTTAAAAGAAAAAAATTAAAATTAATGTTTTAATAAACCATTATCATTTACAACATTAAAAATTGGGGAAACCTAGAACATGTTATAACGTACTCAATATCCATAAATGTAATTTATCTCAAAATCATTGCGGTTACTCTTTTCGAGATTGAGTGAAGTGATAGTTTTAACTATGCATGAGGTCTAGGAGATTTCGAGAATATAAGGTTATGTAAATAATCACTTCATATGTGAAATATAAGATGATTTCATTGCGGTCACCCAATAAATTGCTCTTTAAGATACAGAACAGTTTGCAGAAGGGTATAGCATTTCCAACTTACGAACATATTAAGAAGATAGAATATCTGATATTATATAATCTGATAGAATATGAATTTTATAACTCACTAACATGTTTAGAAGATATTAAATTATAATGCATCTGAAGTGCAAATTATATTGCGGAAATTGTATCACCATTAAAGAGATAAAATTACAATTTTGAACTATTAAAGTTCAAAAGCACGATTTCGAGAAAGGAGCAAATCTATACGACCGAACAAGTTTCAGCATAAAATTTACAGATATATTCCTTTAAAATGTAGACATATTTGTTCCTATATCATAAGGCTGGTTACTTGAAGCTTGAAATAATTTAAATAGTTTTCATAAAAAATTAAAAATTTCTTAAAGTTAGGATCTCTCCTATGTATGACACATATGGCATTGCATCTCTTAATCACCATCGAGTAACGGACACATTTCGCCCTAAAGCTACCTTCAGAGAGCAAGGCCTAACATCAATGCAACTTTACACCCAAGTGCAAAGGATCTCATGAGATCTAAAACCTCGTACACGGTTGCGAATGTGTAGCCGCAAACTCTATCCGTAGGAGTAACTAAAGGGCGAGCACATGAGTTCAGCGAGCTTCTAAATGTAGAAGTCAAGAGCAAAACTTCAGCTCCACTCCGATTAGCATATTTTCCAGTTTCGGCTCCATTTCAATTTGGCCAATATTTCCAGGTCAAGTACAATATTCTAGCTTGAGGTGTAAGACAGAATTAAAAAGGGTTAAGGATTGATGATATCTTAAAAATACACCAATACCTTTATTTTAATCCTAAATCTTTATCAACCTTTTATTCCATCATCATAATATTACGGCTTAAATTTAAACTTATTTCATTTCTACTTCAGCCTCTAATTTTATGGCAGATTCACTAAAGGTATTCCAATAGGAAGCGTAGAAAGGCCAACTGTGAGAACCGATGAGCAAGCAGGGTCGTTACAGGGAGAAAATTATTCTTGGAAGGTAAAATTTCCTCTCCGTAATATTAAGAAAAATGAAGCAGAAGAGTCCAAAGCAATGAAAGCTTAAACCTTCATGGGAACCTTTTTCTTAGAGTTTTGCGAAGTGCAGCTTAATTGCTCTTTATGCATAGTAGTGCCTTTGCGATAGATATACTCAAAACTCGGGCGGTCTTTCAGTTTCAATAAAGAGAATTATGCCAGCATAAGCTCAACGGTAGTCCCCTTGTTCTTCATTATTTTTCACTCAAAACAAATTCCGGAATATCGTTAAACTAACACAACCAATTCAACATGTTAATTTGCATCAAAACTATGGTCGCATAAATAAATTATGTGGAAAGTAAATCTCTTTTTTTTTAATCACCAAAATTCAATGTGAGAGATAAATTAATTTATACCGAACCACAAATTACGGAAAACCAACCTAGGTTTAGAGCAACCTAGTCTACAGTTTACGGAAAACCAACCTGGTTTTATACAACAGATTTTAAAATTCTAATTAGATTGACTTCATGAATATACTGAACTGGTGAAGATTGTGCTAGCAATTTCTTGAGAGATTTAATATCTCGTCTTCGACGAAATGGAGTTTCATAGACAAATTATGTAAAAACTTAATTTTATCTTTGCCCGACTCATCGCAGTCTTTTCCCATTTCAACTTAATTCTTTCCATTCCGCTCAGCGTACATTATCACGACCGAGGTTTTGCATCAAAACCACATCATTAGGTGAAAAAAAACTACGACAAACTTCCATAAAATCTGACTCCGATCATTGGTGATACATGTTCGAATCTCGAAGTATCCACTCCTTGCATGGGTGAGGAAGGATCCTCAAAATTTCTCACACCATCGCATTCGTCTGAGGTGCCGAGGCAGCCGAGATCGGTGGGGTGCTTATCGCTGTTGGAGGAGAGGCACACCTTTCCTCAGCCGAGTCTGTCTCACAAGAGGGAGCGAATTTTTTTATCGCTCCCTCAAAGCCAAGAACCGTTCCTTGAGGCCTTTGGCCTATCTTTGCCCATTCCGGAGGAACCTGAAAGGGGATGTATTCAAACCCGCTTTGAAACTGTATCTCGGGTCGTTCCTCAAAACGGTACACTCAATCAAATCGCGATTCGCGAAAGGACGAACGTGAGCCGAGAACGAGGATCCATTTGTACCACGGCAAGAAGAAAGCCTGCGTCAGATGCGATAATGAAATAAAGGATAGCCTGAATCTCGCCCGTTTGAAGAGCAATAAAGATTAGCGAAGTGTTATTTTTTCCCTTCAGTGGGTACTCCGCGAGGGCTTTATCGGAAACTTCTTTATGTTTAATTCTGATAAATGGAGACACTGATCGCGTGGAATCCTCTTATTTTTACAAGGAGATACTGCGACTCGTCTAACGTAGAGATGAATGATCCAATGATGATTCAGCGAACTTGTTTCTCGGTATATTAGGGCACTAGGAGATACTTCATTTTGCTGCTGAATAAAGTTTTGATTTTTGATACTGTTCTTTGTTAGATTATCAAGTCGAATAGTTCTTTTAAATTTTCCAGTCAATTATTGGGAATATATATTACCGTAGTCTATTTGTCTTGCCATAGTTTTCTAATTCCTGGAACGAAAAGTTTCTGATTCATTGTAGTAAAAATTATGGAAGTACATTATCATAAATCTGTAACGAAAAAGGAATTACTGGTGTCGTGCTATTATAAGTAAGGTTTTGGATTATACTTCATATATATCTAAAGTTTATCTTATTTATAACCTGTAAATTAAGTTCAACTGAGTAGCAATAACTGAGTAAGTTTCATTAGCTCAATCATCTTCTCCAAATAATAAATATTTAAACAGAGAAAAAACACCAATAATAATTAAAACCGATTAGGAAATAATCATATCATGTATGAACATCGTTTTATTTTGAAAAGACTACTAAAACCGAAGATAAAAGCGGTTATAACAAAAGTTGAAGATAAAAATTGAATAATTTTGAAGCCATGAATAATTACTCACCCTTGAATAAATACGACTTATTTCATCACTTATTGTGTGTCTGATTCTCATTAAGTAATCTAAGATTTCATTGCTAAGTGCTAAAATTATTACAAGATTCTTTAAATTGACGTTCAATTTGGGGAGAGAGAAACCAAAAAAATTCAGAATATTCTCCTGGAATAATCGTAAATTAAACTTCTAAATACATTCTACTACAGATAATACGCAAAAATATTTGCGTTAATTCATTAAAGAAGGAAATTCTAAATGAAAAAGCTAGTTACACGGGAACAGATGTCATCGACGAGCTCTTTTCACATTATCCTGGAGCTTTTACCGAGCTTCTAACGCCCTCATCTCTGATCTCCTAAGTGGAGGTGGAAGTAAAGGGAATGGACGTCACACGTTTCATGGTACATCTGGGGACAGTAGGTTAACGACATCGAAGGATATTTTTTAGCTCTCCATCGTCGTGAAAAGGTGACTTTGCGGACGAGCCGTTAATGCTCGACTCTTCTCTTTTGGGAAGCTGACACGGTGGTGGGTTAGAAGGTAGACGGCTAAATACCACGAAGCATACAGGACTCTGAGGCTATTTTGACTCGCTCGGTTATGGCTAAGGCTTGAAAAAATATTCCATTTCGTAACGAATAATTATTTCACGTTCTCTTTAAAGTAAAAATCTGCGAATCATTCAGCGGTAGAATACAAATTAGAGAGGATTCAACGGTAAACATTGCAAATACAATGTAAAAGTTAGATAATGGGCTAGAAAATGTACCATACTTATTGCCATGAAAATATAATTTTAATGGAAATTGTGAAATTATTAGCAAAAACTTAAGTAAATTTTAATAAAATAACTATTTAGTTAAAGAGGTTTTTATGAACGAAACTAAATGTTTAAGAAATGTTAAAAATGCATATTGACAATCTATTTGCGGAACGGCCTTCAACCAATCGACTAATTTAAATAATATTAAAAAGTATTATAAAATGTAGTGAGTCTCAACTTTGGTTTTAAAACGATGCGGTGAAACGTCTCCTCCAACCGTTTCTTCGTGTGCATGTGACTACGGTGTACGACGTCATATAGAGAAATTGGTGTAAAACGAAATTTAGAGTGAATCACAGCAAATCTTATGCGGAGAGATGATAGAGAAGATAAATAACAACAAGAGGGAAGAAAAAGAAACAGACAGGAAAAGAAGTGGAAACCGATGCACCGAAATTAATAGGGAATGACCATTTGTATAAAAAACGTGAAAAAAAAACAAAAAGAAATACAGAAGGGTTAATAAAAGAGTAAATATATTCAGAAAAAATTAAAAAAAGCAGAAAATAACTGCGACAGTTACTAAATGCTATTAGGAAACACGAAATTCAGTATTATTAAATGCGTAATCGAATAAGAACAAATTAAAAATGTATACTAATAAACTTCACAGATTCGGGCGAAGTATAGTAGAAATCCGTAATAGGAAAAAACTTAGAAAAATGGTATTTTTTCCACACAATTAAACTTAAAAAATTAATATAAATCGTCGAAACCGGTTGTGTGTGATTTATTTGTTTCATAATTAAATGTGTGGAGTATTTCTGAGTGTCTTTCTATTACATTAATGAATTCACCGAAATCCCGTATCATACATTTATGCCGTAGTTTTGGCAGAAACTGTCTGACTTTCGATACTGTCCGCCTTTAAAATCTCCATGTCCTCAATCTTCGAAAACGCTAAACACCGCAAGATATTAATAAGAGACAATGGATTCCGCCTGACAACAAATATTAACAAACACGACGGGACAGTCTTACCGAAAAGGCGAAAGCACTAGTACCAAGCTCCGCAAAAATCTCCATTTGAGTCTCCCCGGATTATAACTCTATAACCATCAGAGGTCTAGAAAAATGGAGGCGCGCTTGTCGGTGCTCAGACAGAAGACGGAAACAAAAGAGGATTTGTATTCCACAGAATGACGCAGTCGCCTCTCACCCTTTTGAATCTGCGGTGGCCATCTGCCTTTGATGAAAACTGCATAGTCCAGGAAACGGGGAAATCGGGAGGGCTTGTTTCCAATAACGAGCAAAGCCTCTCTTTTTGTCAGAGGATTGGTTCGCAACCATCAGCGGATTATGCTCATCCCCCACTCCTCGCCGCCTTTGCCGTTTTCTCCTCTTTCTCTTCATCCGCCCTATTACTCTTTTATTTTACACCCTTCCTTTCCTTTTTCCTCTATTTTTAATCTCCCTGAACCACTTTTTCTTTTCGCAAATTAGAGGCTCTTCTCGAATGGAAGCGGTAAGTGTATTCACATTTAACCCGAGCTGAAATAGTCCATCTCTATGAACCAGGCTTATAAATTGTTTCCCTGCGAGTTAGGCAACCTCATGTGCGCCGTGTAGTGCTGGTTGCATAAGATAACGGCGCCCTCTAACAATTGTGCTGTTCAACTGCAATATGAAATTTGGTTGTCAGGCGTCCTGTAAAACACGACAAACATTTCGCTACCTTGTCCCGTTGTCTTAGGAATGCCCTCAGAATGTACCTTATTTACGTTATTACTTAATCATTATAAGCTGTGTATTCGAAGTAAAATTATGTTGATTAGGTGGGGCACTTAATGTTCACCTCAAACCTAAATAATTTGAAAAAATCTCAGCGGAGAGTATGTATTTTGTGTATTTTTTGTATGTTTAAGAATCTTTTCCACTGCTCCATTTACCATTTCTATCCACATATTTTACCAACGTAAAACTCAGTTTGTAAGCTCGTGAATATTTTCAAATGGAAACGTAGAAGTGTTAATTTTATTTGAGATTTAATTTTCATTCAATAATTAAATGACTACATGAATATTAATACGCGGTGTCATGTTTCATCATAGATAATTGAGAGTCACGTTCCGAACTCTGATTGGTAAAACTTTCTGTTTGCACTCTACATTCATAATAAATCACTAGCAATTCTATTTCATTCCTCTAAGTTCTCATCCTAAATTTAAACCCCATTAATCTTGGTTTTCACTTAGGACGAATTAAAATGAAATTGAAATGCAAAGTAATTAAATACAAATAAGAAATGGATAGTAATAAATGGAAATAAAATCAATTTGTTTTAATGAAGATTTTTGTTGCATTACGAAACGGTCTTTTGTATAACTCTATTTCTTTCACTGTTTAACTCTAATATATTACAGTTAGATTTAAATCAAAATTTTCACTATGGAACGTAGGCGAGTGAAATTTTTTCCGTAGTGAAATAATTATTTATACGACTTTCTGTACATTTAGCAACTGTCAACAAATAAAATATCGAAATAATTATCAAAAGTTGTAACATACCAAGTACAATTTCCTAGTTAAATTATTTTCTGCAAGAAAACGGCATTCTCTTATGGAGGAAAGCTTACGACATAATGTTTTCGTAAAAAACCTGCGACATTATCATAGAATTTCTACGTTAGAATTCACAGAGTAAACAAAGTTTAAACATTCTCACATAATCGCTTTGTTTAAAAATTTACCATTTTAATTAAAATTATTGTTAGATATATAGTTTAGAAAGATAAATATATCTATTTCTTTATAGCCATTTAACCTGACTCAACAGAGTATTCCAAAATGTTTTTCAGTTTCTTTTTTTTCCCGAATCCTAAACCTCTTTTCTAAGCTTTTTTCCATCCATTTCGTTCAACTCTGTGAACATAGTTAGCATCCGTTAATAATGTGTGGGAAATAGAGAAACAGTGCTACTCTCATTAGATAAACAAGGGTTAAGAAGCGATTTTTTCGAATGGTCGGGCGGTTGCAAATGGAAGTAGGGTACGTGGTACGAGCATTTTAGTCGTAATTTCCGCAGTGTTTTGTTTCTAGACCGCAGTACCACTCGCTTCGTTGCCGCCTTTATGCAGTTGTTTTGCGTTCATACCCTCTTACTCGAGAATCGCCTCTCTAAAGAGAGCGAGGGAATTTGTGAATATAAAGGTACCTTCGGGGCAGACGACGGGAAGCTAAAGCTCACGACAACATACTAAAAGTAAATCAAGTCTTTATGAAACACTGTATCAGTGGGAAAATTTTTGCAATCCCTAAATGCCAAAATGTTGCTTGAGTAAATTTTAAACTTCTATTTATTTTTCATACAGCGTTTGTGATCTCAATTTCATTATATCTAAAACCAGGGGTTGCAAACGCATCACTAAAGCGGGGTATAAATAAAAACTGCCCGCGCTATGTTTGGATACGATGTTTTTAACTCGCGATTACAATTTAAGGTCTTTTACATTTATTTGAGGAAATATTCATTAGAAATCTACATTTATATATACGTAACAAGCACGCCGCCTATCAGATTGTGACAAGGGGTTACACATACATCATGACTCTACAACGCAAGTCGATTACTTTCGTTAACCGTGCAAGGAAATTTTGAATTCTTGAAGCAACTAGTTCTTGTATCAATTTACTTGATTTTTTTTCGTAGTATCAGAACGGGGTACGTAACATAGTTGAAGCATTACATCTTCAACATCCTCCAAGAATGTATTTTCATTGAATTTATTAACTAATCTTAAGTTTAGGATCTCTGTTTTCTAAAGATTCCCATCCTGAATTCTGAAACATCTTTTTAAGGTTAACTGATTGTCGTAATTCTTCACAAAACTCATTGTCATCGTTGAAACCCCCGAGCACAAATCTGGCAGTTAAAATAAGGAAACATGAAAAATGATTTCCCCGGACACATAGTTGCACGTATGATTGATTGACAGCTCTTCCTCGATGTATTCAAAAGGTTTTAAATTATCTAAAACGGCAATAGGACACTTTGAACGGTGGAGAGCTTAACAAACTCTGATTAAATTAGGAGTAAGAGGAGACCTTATAGACTCTATCTCGCTCTAAATTAAAGTCGCCTCCTAATTGCAATCAGAGCGTCTAATTACTTAATGAACATGCATCGCAAAATCCAAATATAATAAAATCTATTCTTTATGAGTCACTCCATCATTTTAAAATGATTAATTTACAAATTAAAAAGTACAGTGTCAAAGTATTTACAATCCATGTATTTGATATATATTGACTCATGTATATAAATTTCTCATCCATAACACATGATAATAAAGACGTGTTATTATTATTATTATTATTACATCAAAATAAGCCAGAAACTTATTTATCCGAATTCGAGACAAACAGAGTAAAGGGATTTTTCTCGATATTCAAAGTTTGCGAGCTTATTAAGAACGATTGCATTGCACATGTCGAGATGTTGATATAATCTCTCAAACACCCAAGTAAAACAATCATTGTGGACACCAGGATATCATGTATTTCTAATATTATTATACCATATCTCAATAATAAAAGCTCACTAACAAAATAATAATCAGTTGATAATCCAGTTAAAATTTCAACATCAGGGGCTTTTAAAAATCAAGGTCCTTCCCCTTTTGCGGTAACACATGAAGCAGAAAAAAATAACGGCAACTCGCAAACACAACGTCCCGACTTGCCATTCATTAAAATTTTCGTACACTTGTACAATTTTTCATGCAATCACTCGCGGCACACCGTTTAGAATGCTCTCTTCATTGCATTACCCTCACAGTGGACAAGAGCATCAATTCTTAAAATTTTTAACCCTTTATAAATATATTCATAGTTGTGTATATTTTTTTACAATTACCTAAAGAAGGCTTGAAACAAATAAACAGCATTGAATTTCCCCGAGCGTCCTCAATAGGTAAATAAGAACAAAATCTGGAACAAGCTTCCCTGCCAACTTTTTATCCCTTATGTGTATTCCAAAGAATTCATTCTCTTCCAATCTGTTTATGCAAAGTAACCGCCGTGTGGATGTTCTGAATAAACACAGCTGGGATGCATGTGCTGAGCCATTCACCGCATCTGCGAGAGAGGAAGCCAGAATTCCGGTTCCGGTGCAGTTCTGCTGGTGCACGAAGGTTCTTACTTCCTAGGAACGCTATTCTTATGGATCCCACTCGTGCAAAATTGGGGAACCGGGTCAGCGCCGGACTGAATATTCACCACCTCCTAGAGACAGATCCCGGCTGCTGGTACCACGCCACTCTTGAGCCCGGTCGATCTTTTTTATCGCCCGAATTTAAAAACCAACGCCGTTTTCGCGGGAGTCAAGATTTAGGTCCTTCGCCATTTTCTTTTTCGCAAGGTGTTGTATTTTGAGGCTCGAAATAAAAGGGGCCACTCAAGATTTTAGCGGAGACTCGTGAAGGATAACTTATGGAAATCGCCCAAATTATGCATGAGTTTTTATGGAAATGGAGGGAAAATATTATAAAGATGGAAGAAAATGTGTTTCATTTACGTTTTGGAGTCATTGTTTGAATATTTGATTGTCGAGAATATTTTGCTGATAATCACTATAGATGTGAACCTAAAATTGGTGCAAATTCAAACTGGAAAGATATTATTCTTTAAAAAAGCAAATAGTATCACGATATGTAAATTATATTAGTATACTCTAAGTGGATGTAATTTATTTCCTCAATAAAACTGGCTTTTCGCCTAAATCACATTTTTAAAATTTTCCAATTTGAATAGAATTTTACGAAAATCCGTTTAAAATTATTTTCTAAATTATGTGTTTTTTTTCGAATCAAGAAGCTGATTAGGTTGAACTGTTTTATATATCGTGTAAAATAGTAAAATAATATAGTTTTACAGGAATTAGGATGTCTAAATATAGGTCCTGTATTTTCTTCAGTCAGTCATTTATTTTCTTCTATCCAAAAATAGATGTAATGAAAAAGCCAAACACGATGAAAACTTGTTCGAGCAGTTGTGTGGAATATACAAATCAGCTACAGGTAAGATTATTCCGGAAACATCTCATCATGGGCGAGGAATTTGTGTTACGCGAAAAAATCTCCGATGCAAGAAATTTCAAGAAACAAGTACCGCTCGTGCTTGCAAGGAATCGTTCTTAAGTCGTAAAAACACGTTTATTCGAAAATTTGACGGCTCGAATACGTACCTTGATTTCTATCTACTCAGAAAGCTGAAGTGATTTCTGTAAAAGGCAAAGAGTTTTCTTGACAAAATATTCATTAAATTCGTTTTCCAGCTCAATAGAGGATTACGAATATGCTATTCCAAGCATAAAATTGATAAAAAATATTCATTACGATTCAAGTCTACCATTATGATGTGTTTCTTGCTTACTATTTTAATTTGAAATATTTCCCGTCAGAAACTTAACTTAACTTAACTTTCCTTTCAATAAAAAATGGCTGATCATCATTGACCAACCAAACAAAGTTAAACCTCTATACTCACTGAAGCACTTAAATCGAGAAAACTGGGGGTTAGAATGAATTATCACCCGTCTTTTGTGAAGTACTGTACATTCTAATTACATCTACGTAGATAAACCAATTCATAACGGATCCGTTTCACTTCATCTTATGGAAAGTGATAAAAGTCTTACCACAATCGTAACACGAGGCATATGGTAAGTTGCGTTGGACCGAAAATCCGTCCGATATGGGTGGGTCGATCGACATATAGGTGAGGACTTCATTGGGTGCTCTTGTCTTCCATTATCATCAAATGATTATAAATCCTGCAAACGGTGAATATCGATTAAGATATAGGATACGACTTCATGTGACTGCCGAGTAATTTCTTAATGCATGGATAAGTCTCGATGGATGTATACGCAGTAGATTGGAAAACAAGGACCCAAACTACTCCGACTGCTATCAACGAATGGCATGCATATTCATAGTTTGAGGATCACCCTCAGTGCGACCTACTTGCACATTCCGCAAGAAGTAGTGGAATAGTGGCACCTGTCTAATCAGCAGTTACAGGAATGATTTTCGATCAGAAGATTTCCATTTCTACTCTGAATCAGCTGCAAGTATCTATTTATTTTCCAGGCCGTTTCGGATAAAGAGTAAATTACTGGGCTACTAAAGAACCGCCTTTATCTCTTTCAAGGTGATTACATTCATGTAACTATTTTGATGAACCATTCATGTCATTGAGTTGAGAGTTCGAAGGTATACATTTTCCAAATGAGAAAAGTTGGAGAAAAGAGTTGGACAAATTCGTCGCAATGACTCACAAAGTCTCCAATGCGAAGCATCGGAATTGATTTATTGTGTACCTGTAATTTTACGTATTGAAAAAAAAAACAAAATTATCTAAGAATTTTAACCAAGAGTTTGACAAAATTTCAAATAATATATTAGTTTGATTTTAACTTCAGAAAATGAACAATGTTGGAAGTTTCATATCAAAATATGCTCCATATGTGAGAGGAAGAAATATTTATCCGTATATTTGGTGAAATAAGTCATAAATTCTGGAAATGATTTAAAGTTGAATAAATTCTACTCCTTTATACCAATAAAATAGTGAAAAACTATTGGATTGCTTTGATAGCAAAACGCTGAATCTCTGGAGACTCACATCAATTCTATATACTAGATAGCATACGTTTAAGCACGCATAATTAAACGCCTGTATTAAACTGTAACTCACACACCTATAAATTGATCAAATAGATGGAAACTATTCAAAATTAAATTAAATTTAACTATTAGATATCTAAATTGTGAGTCTTTATGGCAAGCATCTTTCTCTTTGAGAACAGTTTTCACCAATTTTTCATCATGCTATCATTTCATAACTCGCAAGTTTAGAGCATTATACAAGGACGATGATGCTGGAAATAAATTATAAATATTCTCTATTAAGCATGACTGAATCGACGAAGCATCCGTCATCATCACTAATTCTATAAGTCTCTGCTTCGTAATGTATTAACAATAGATACGGTTGCCAACCGGTGATCCGCGGACCACCGATGGTCCAAAATGATCTTTTGGTGGTACATGAAGAAATTTGGGTATTACTTGAAATTTTAATGTTTACAATATCCTTTAATTATACTCTTAAATAGTGTCAAAAACATGGGGTTGACTAGTGACAGTAATTACATCACAGTAACGATAGCATGAAAAAGTGTTGAGAGAGCACACGATAATACATTAATTTGAAAACTTCGTTTTAGTGGTCCGCAGAATAAAAAAAGTGAGTTTAGTGGTACATGATGTTCGAGAGGTTGGCAACAAATGAATCAAAGGGTAGATAAAATGTTACATGAGCGTAGATCATCTCGTAAATATTCACCTTTAGTACACTATGGCAACATTTTAACAGCAGTTGCCAATTATCTAATGAAAAACCTCGTTTCCGGTTTGTTGAAAGATATCTATCATCTTAACTAAACGCAGTTCTCCCATTCCAGAGCCATGATCCCCCATCAGGATTCCAAACAATCTCATGTGATGGCCTCACAAATCTAACGCTGGCTCCATTAACAATCCAAGCACCGTCCTGAGCAAACAGGAGATCCACGCATTCGAGGCAATCCTTCTCTCGCCATACTTGGTAACATTCCCGTCCTCTGGGTTTTTATATTCCACGCCCATGTTTTGGAAAAATACCTGTGATTAGTGCGACGTGAGAGAAGTCTTTTCATATCTGGCACAGATGCTCCCAATCCCAACGCCAATAAATGCTAATGTGTTACGACCCTGAACTATGAAATCAATTTATAAATCGCGAACTTGACTGAGCTCATTGAAAGATGGCTTCAATAACCAGAAATATTTAAATATAACCCATCGGAAGGTGGCCCCAAAATGTACCTTTTATGGTTAAGTTTCCGCCGTCTAATAAAGAAGCGTTATATTTATATATATTGTATATGCCTGACGAAGGACCATTGAACTGTTAATAATGTTATTTCATGATCTGATTAAAGTATTGAATTTTGATTCAATATGTAAACCGTTCCCTTTCGTCTATGATAATTAGTAATCTTACTTTTTATAAGAAAATGTATACGCTGGAAAGATGTATTAATTTATTGTATTTCACATAACAAATGTAAGTTATGCTTCACTGTTTAATCTTTGAGAATTTCTTAAGCGGTTTTGATAGGGTTTACGATTTTTCCCAGGATAGCAATGTTTTTAGAATTATACGAGACTGATATTTTTCGTTTTGACATAGGATTTTGGTATAATTGAAATTTATTTACATTATTTCCGATTATTGTGATTGTTTTCATGAAATGAATGTGGAATACTATTTATTTTTACCATTACTCTATGAGAATCATTAAATCATGACATGAAAAAACATTCTAAAATTACAGGTTTCCAATACATCTATAAATAAATCTATTATGGTCATAATTTAAAACACATACATTTCCTGAGCATATGAACACTGTATATGTCAATGTTCTTCAAGTAGATATAAAAACTTCCAATTCTTTGTCTTTACTATTTAAGCTAACGCTAAAATAGTTTGAAATATTTTACCATATTATACATTACAATTTTATGTCATACTATTTACATTATAGACTCCTTATAATGCAGAGGATAAATTTTAGATAGGAAAAAAGTATACATAGATACGCACAAATATCAGTAAATACATTCTAATACGTTTTCAACTAGGATTAAAATATTATCTCATTGATGAAGAGAATAGCTAGGTGGTTGTTAAAATATTGTTGCATTTAATTGGTCTATCAATCTACTTATAATAATCCTCAGAAATTATAATCTAAACATAATTAACTAACATTCTCCCACATCTGCGGTAATGGGCTCTTTGAAATAAGTCTAATAACGACGCATTTCAATCGGAAATACTCCGATTCTACCCCCGTATATAGCATCAATAGTACCCTCCAAGTACATCATAGACTGAATTTGTTCTCCTCGCAATCGGGATTTATTTGGCAGACATTGCTATTAGCTCACTGTGTCGGAACGTTATGCGGGCCGCAAATCCTGCCCTCTCTTTGTTAACTTGGGTTAACCGAGACCCAATCCCCCCAATCTTTCGTTTCCTCTCCTCAAACCTTATTCTGTTCCTTCGCAAACCGTTCTCTAGGATATCAGCTCACATCTCTTCATTCTCCGACGGGCAATATTTCGGCATCTAAGAGATAGGAATGAAATCCCTGCGACCCACAAAGCGAGAAACGCGGCGCTCCGCTTAGGACAAAATAGAGATGGGTTTATCTGCGCATGACCTCCTTTTCTTCAGGTACTTGGTTTCTACTCGAGCATAAAATTTATTAATTCTGATAAAGGATTCTAGCTTGGTTTAAATATTCGTATCCCACGATGGTTTCTTAATTAATTTATAAGAATCTTACCACCAAAATTACAAAAAACGTTGCGGCTGTCATTATTTCATATTTCAAATGCAGCCTTTCTGAATCTTTAAAATATCTTTCTGTGATTCCTTTTATCATTTTTTAATATTGTAAGATATTTTCAATCTATAATATTTATTACATTATTTCATGGTATCCGAGTTCAATTAAAGTGGTAGATGTATTGCTAAAGTGCTTCTAATGTTTGCATAAGGATTTATTCATTTATAAATTTAAACAAGTCTGGTGGCTGCTTAGTCACATAATATAAACTTATTTAGAAAAATAATACACCATAGATAATCGCTACTATATGTATTATGTATTATTTATATTACATTGAGCTAAACTCTAATAACATATTTACACAATTTACATTCCTATATCTCAATAAACTGTGCATCATTTTCTAAGCACATTTTTTATTCTAAAGTAACGGCGTACAGACCGCTTCCGACAAGCTATTCTACTTTTTAATCCCTCTATTTATGAAGGAATACTTACAATTAGCTAAATCTGTTCTTTGTTTTCTCAGCTTTAGATTATTTCTTTCGCATAGGGGTTCCCCACTGGGAAACGAACCCGCACCGCATTCACCAAATGCGGAACCGCTATAAAATTGACTATCCGGAGATCCGGTTAAATTAGTTTGCGAAGTATTTTGCTAAATTATCCTACACAATTCTTTTCGGTATCGCTATTTGCTTGTATTATAAATCACAAATCAGCTACGGAAATATGATGCCACTAATTGGCCACAATTCATGCCTTGATCTCATTTTAAATAACCGCTGTATATTCCGATCTCTGAAAGGAATATTGCTTCATATTTCAAATAATAATCCATTGTGGATTACCTATTGGAACATTAACTGATGGTTAACCATTAAAAACGCATATTAATACATTACACAGAGAAAATTGTTAAGTATCAAAAGAAAAATACTATTTGATAATACATTCTTTTCTACCTAGTTTACATACATTATGGTTTTTGCTTTGGTAACCCTATTGTCCCTATTCAGCTTTACTTTATAAAAGTATAAACTTTTGTTTCGTTTTAATTTTAAATTAAAGTTATTAAATTTAAATTAGGATACAAGCAAAATATAATTTTTCATATGTAACTTTATTGGGATTAAATAACAGCCATATATGATAGAAACAAATCATTCTTCGAGAATTCGGACGTAAAAGGCCTCTTATATTATCAAAATCCTATGGGTCAAAGCATAAAGAGTTAGATTGGTAGATTTTAAAACATTTCAAGATCTCAATGCTTTCATTCGATCGATCTTATAGTAGTTGCTTCATACTTTTTATCAACTTTATAACAGTAGTATTTTAAAAATGAGTCAATAGCTGAGGTTATTTCGCATGTGGGCCTTCACCAGGAATCAAATCCGGAATTGCTTTCTCTGAAGTCGAAAACGTTACCCACATCCGGAGGTTCTTAATTATAAAGTCTCAGGAAATGTATTTTATTTTTTATTTCATGGCAGCAGGATCAGCAGAAATGGACGAATTATGCTTAGAAGGCATCCATTAATTATATAATAGCGCAGTGCGATGAAATGTACATTTCGGGAAAACTAAGATATCTCAGCAATGAAGTTGGATATACGGAAAAAGAAACTTCTCCATGTCAAGACCAAATGGTCTCAAGAACTGAACTAACACTTTGTGAATTATATTTTCTGATGTGTTTAATAAGGTCCTGCATGCATTCCAAATAAGAATTCGAAAGTAATTGAGTCATGAAAACTATTATAAAGATTAAGGTTCGTTATTCATGTAAAGGCGATATATCTCTCTCACATAGAACTTTTCTTCCCCTGTAATAAATGTGGCGTGGCTAAGACTTTAAAAAGTAAGCTCATCGAAGAATCGCGTTTTACGTACTAAATCCTCATTCCAAACTTAAGCTTTTCTCTTTATCATTATTCTCACAGCGAGACCATACGGATTGCATACACTCAATAAGTACCCTTCCTAGGGCCAGTTTTGGATGAATATTCACGAAAAAGTTCTTTTTATTTTCTTCCGTAGCAAGATGCACTCGAAATTGACTTGAAAAGGGGTGCGCCACAAGAAGATTCCGCATAAAAGAGTTTACCGACTAAAGGTTAAATCTTTCTTTATTTCTATCTAAAGCTGGAGCATATCCATTGGCTGCATCTAATTCTTTCCTCGAGATAGGGGGATTTGGGTTTTTATACTCTTCAGTGCGACCGTATAGAATTGTGGTCTCGCATTCCCTAATTCCTCACAGATTTTTTGTGCAGCTAAGAGCGTAGATTAAGGTATCCATAACTTAATTCTATTCCTTTGATCCTGGAAAATCATCCACTTTGATCCTATTAAAACGGAATAAAATTCAAAAATTTTAATTCTGAGATTAGAATATTCTCTCAGTGGTAGTTATGAGTAATTCTGAGGCATATCTACATTATGCCAAAAAGCGAAATTCTTTGTTATTCTTTAATGGTATACAGTTTATTATAATTATACTACCAGCGTGTTTTTTTCGAAATGGCATCAATCAATTTTTTCTTCTTTGGAACTAATTACTTCTTAATAAATTAAGAAAATCATTTTTCAATTCCTAAAAATATCGCCTTCTGAATATTTTATTGCTAATGCATTCATACAAAGTTTTTCATGATAAATAAAACCTTACTCCATTTCAAATTCACGCATAATAGATAAAAAATGTGTCGAAGAGACCAAATTTTGTCGTTTCCTAGTTTTCTATGGTTTGTAATATTTCAATCTAGTTAATCTAGTGTTCCAAACTATCAGTGCATTGGGCATGAATTTAACTAAAAGAGAATGTGGATTAATGATAGGTATAAAATGATAATGGACATAGTAATACGCTGCTGAAAAAGCTGCGGTATTTAGCCGAAATCTTCCTAAATGAAAGTTAATAAGATCCACATTTACGTCGGAGATAGCAAACGCAAGCAGAAAATCAAAAAAGGAGAAAACGGCGTAATTTTGAAAATTATGCGTCTAGTTTGTAATCCAGCAGGAAGTAATCCAAGGAACGCTAAGCGACTGAATTAAATAGGATAATTCGTATAAGCAATTATAATCATCATCCGCCCGCACTTTATGCCATGGGATCGGCACAAAAAGGCTGCAGCCAGAAGACGGGAATTAAGATCTCCCCGAGAACTAATCCCATTCCCGAACATTGAGAACGAAAATTGGGAAAGTGCGAGCCGAGGGATCAAATTGGCCCGGCGTAAAAGGCGGGGAAAACGGGGAAAGATGCAGAATCCGTAGGAATTCAATTGCTTAAACGTACGCGCGGCGAGATGGGGACAAGAGCAGCATTTGCAGGCACTCAATCTGAGACCAGTCCCTTCTCTTGGAAGGAACCTCTTTCTGCGCTACGGAACAAAGGAAGACATGCTTGTAAGCGATTCGTTTTATGGGAGGAGAAGGTGTTTCGCGAAGCTAGTGAAAGCGAATTGTTAGCGAAGAGGTTTCGGGAAAATGGAGTCCTGCGGTGAAGGGCTGAATTCTAAAGGATGTGTTTCGAGAGGAGCGGGATGCATAATTCGGATGATGTAAAGTCATGTTAACCCTCTATAAAGTCCAATTAATTAAGGGAAAGGCAGGGGAAAGGGAAGGAACCGGGTAAGTGCGTTTGATGGCGGGGGATGAAATGTATGTTAAAAAGGAATGGGAGATGAAGTGGGAATGAGCATGGGTGTGAACAGACAATGGAGACGATCTGATGCGAGTGGGAGAATATGTCGTATCGTTTCCGTTTACTATGGAAGAGGGTCTCATGGAAGGAAGTGGTAGAGTTCTTCCGCTAAAATCGGTATTATTTGCTAATTGTATGATAAATGAATACGAATTCCCCTGAATTTCGAGATCATATGGATGCCAAAATTAAATTACGAAGCATTTTCGATGTAACTCGTTTGCAGCCATTCAAAACGTTTCCCTTTTCCAAGTGGATCATTTCATCTTAAAGTTTTCCAAATCTGTATCTACGTAAAATTTTAAAAATCATATAAATCAGCAAGATCACCACTATCAAAGAAACAAAATACGAATGTTTGAGTGTTCGTACTATTTATAGCCATACGTTGAAAATAAAAATATAAAAAACACTCCTTTCCATGTAATTAAGTAAATACTAAAGTTGTAAGGGAAAATTTTCAATAAACGGCATTTTAGAAAAGATCTTTAGATGATCTTTGGAATATTTAGAAAAGAGAATGCTACATTTGATTTTTCACCATTGAATATGCTTCTTGTTAGTTAAATTTATCATCTTACTTTTTGTTACAGCTTATGTTATGTTATGTTACGTAAATGTTATTCAGGAAATCGAATAGATATGTCATTCATCGTGAAACGTAATGTAAAGAGTATTCTGGTTTCCAAAAATGTCTGGAAATTTTTGTGATTACCTTTACGACGAACGATACTGCTAGGTTCCACTAATTGAAAGCTGAGAAAATCAAATAAAATAGTTGTAAAATGTAAGTCTAGCTGGAGTTTTAAAAAAGGAAAGATTTTCCTTCAAATATTTAAAACGCATATTATAATTATACATGAAAAGATACCAAATATGGTCAGGTACTTATATACGACACATAATCAGGATTAACTTTGTGGCAATTCTTAATATCCAAAGAATCAAAACACTCCATAGAGAGTTTATACTCTCTATGGAGTGTTTTGATTCTTTGAGGTACTTATATAGCGTTTCCATTGCTTTTTGGAATAACTTTGGGGACACAGAAGACAAATAATGCAATTACAATTTTAATCTCATTATTTATCTCAGTTTTAGTTCCGCGAAAGTCATTAAATAATATTTCAATAAAAATTGTAACTTATTTCTCTTCCACTACATACAAGCTGCTCGTACGTTTATATACTTATCTATATGACACGCTCTTTATTTGAAAAACAGAAGTTAATTCATTTTTTTAACCTACGTGCCTATTTGCATTATTTAGTAAAAGTTTTCTAAGAAGCCAATGCTTTATAAGCTGAGACTTTAAAAGATATTTCAGGCCGAAACACCTGAAGTTTAACATTAAAATATTTTTCGTTTATGCTGCATCGAAAAATATTACGAATACTACACCTTAAAATCATTTTAATGCAGTGTTTCATTCTTGTTATAAAGATTTACGTATACAATCGTGTATCTTAATTTCGTAACTTTCATATTGATATTCACATAATAAACCTTAAATTTTTGTCACAATGGAAATATTTCATCACGCAATCTGGCTATGTTCCTTTATCTTGTGGTATTAATTATGAATGAAAGCTGAGATGCTTGAATGCTAGCATATTTCTTCCCCAGGCATTCCAATAACGCCGTCCGAATATCATGGTTTCGCTTTCAAGATGCCTTATCAAGGACATCGGATGCCTTGGAAGTTTAGATCCCGTCCAAACTCCTACAGTGTCTGGGATCCCTTGAGGGTTGGAACGTCGTTAAGGACAGGAATGAAGGAGCCATTGAGCTGACGTTGGGGATGAGGGATAGCTGAAGCATGGACCTTTGCAAAGAGTCGAAGACTGGTGGCGTGGGAGACTTGGGAAGTTGTATGGCCGAGTTGGTGGAGTCATTGTGTTGTGTATAACACGGGTCCCAAACTCTCCCCATCTAAAGATAAGGACTATTCATTTACTTATTTGCCCAGGAATTTGCTACCCAAAATAGCTGGGCAGAATTTTAGCTTATATTCTCATTTTCCACTAAGTGGATTTTCACATTAAAATATACGTGGTGCACGGACAACGTATTACAGATAATCTTCTTGGGTTATAGCTGACTCTAACTGTAAATTTTTATTTCCTTATTCGATTACTTGTAAATATTTATAAATACACACCTTACCTTCTCATTCCCTGTTTACTTACGTTTAATCCCTAGCGCATTCGAGGCTTGAAATAGGAAGGAATATTATTTCCTCCAATAACATTATCAGAGTACAATTTATATAATTCTTGCAAACACTGAGTTGTTGGAAAAAAAGTATCTCGGTTATGTTATGGCGAAATTATAAGCTACGCCTATTATGTTTTAGTTTCATTTTATCTATGTGGATGGAGATAGAACATTTTGTTGATGGCTACATTTGTACACCTAGTGTGACCAATATATGCTGTAGATAATTATTTCAACATTTAAATAGACGGAGAAATTAATATAAACATATGTAACATACGCGCGTATACTAAAACAAAAAATCATGTCTTAAAATATACCCAAAACCTCCAGTTATTCCAACAAAAGCGCCGAAATAGTAGCAACGCACGGAAATTCCAAGTAACACTTGGTGTTAAAGCGGTCCATTTTCTCTCTCCAAACAACAAGACCGATTAAATACCCTTGTTCTACTCTCTTACCTAATTTGTAACCTCAAATTTTATCGCATCCGGCACTTTCATACGAAAATGCTCACGATAAGGGCCTTCGTGTAAAGTAGGTCCTTTCGTGAATGATTCTTCGGAATGGAGGGTGCTTTGGCAAAAATGTTTTTGATAACGTAATAAGAGTGTGCCTCGGTATCTCCAACCCGATTTTTACGTCATGTTCCAACTCCAATTTTCTCTCGAATGATAACCAATAGTTTCCTTTATATGGCTATTTTGATATAATTCCGTTACAGTTCTAAAAATCGATCGAAACATTAGTTAAATATATTTTTATTGTGCGGCTTCGTATCAAGTGAGAGTCTGAAGTAGAAATTTGGTTAACAAGATATTTTGCTTCCAAATTAAAGATATTACAAGGTATTTGGTAGACTTTGGGAAACTCAGTTTGCGTGCCTCATGCCATTGCATCGAATTTGGCCTCCTCTGCTGTGCGTGTGGCTGTATTTGTTTATTTTATTTATAGAGTAAGAATATTCAAATTGCAACCATGTCATCAATACACAAGAAAATGTATGTTGAGATACTATCATCTCAGCTGATTCCTACATTTTAAATTTTTACACCATCTCTATTTGCTGAATCTTTGTTTGTATAAAAGAATTTAGATCCAACTCTACTAACGAAACCAAAGCACGATTTAACATTCCCTTCGTTATATTCTTTTGCAATATACAGAATAAAAAGTTCACTTCTGAAGATAAAAATCCACAAAATTAAAGAAAACATAATGTAGGTCAATAACCAAAATACGAAATATACTGCACATAAAAATTGTAAAAATTGAAATAATGAGAAAAGAGGTAAATAATATACAAAAAACAATTCAAATGCGTCATCTTATAATTAAATAATTTCTAAATCTACAGAGACAGCCGAGCTGTTGTGGAAATCCATGATAGTGGAGTATACAGAATTTTCAATAAAAGTTTTTAAAGTAAATAAAAACTTTTGCATGTAAAAGTATATATCCTACCTCTCTAAATAATTTATTCTTGAATGAAAATTTGCACAATAAGGTATTCTATTAACAGGGAATATAATTACAAAGTTTTGACGATTGAATTAATAATCACTTGAGCACACGTTTGTGTGTGGAGTGAAATAACAGGAATATTCCAAAACTCATACGGAAACTAAAGTAAGAGAAAAACTTTGAAAAGTGTCACCTTGGTACGTGTTCTAACACTCATTTTATCAAAAATTTTTTCAGATTATGTATCAAGAAACTACCACCTGTCTGCACTGACCGTTGGCTGAGCGTGAAGAGCGTTGGTTACCTTAGAAACTCTATGAATACAATTAATATTAGCTAAGAATGACGGCCACGATTATGCAGCTCTCGACTTACAGCATTACAAAGAACTTTCAATAAAATATACCTCATACTCATTTAAAGAACAACCAACGTATTTTTGGGAGCAGTCTTTCTAAATGTTTGGTCCAAAATATTTCAAGTTACTCTTTCAGTTTGTCTTCTTTGTTGAACCAACGTTTTATTTCGTCCTCTATTTGAAAGTTTCTGTGATTTATTCCCATTTGTTGTAACGCATAGAAAACTATATTAGTGTTGTTAATTCTAAAGATTAAAGCCTAATTTACTCATCAAATTACTGAGAATTCCGAATTTATACTGCTAGCTTTTGTGTAACTCATACGCGAATCTAAATTATTCAGGATGGGGCGAATAATCAATCATTTCTCTCATTAAATTTTTAGGCAATCAACTTCCTGTCATAATTGGTAACACCGCATATATCTGAGGCTACCCTTTTGGGAATGGAATTTAAAAAGTAGGGAAAAAAGTTCGATTTTGTAATCATTCTTACTGACCAAGCTGTTTATTTCTTTAAAATTATATCGATAAGTATATTGCTGAAATACACGGAAAATTTTTATCGCGGAAACAACAACCGAATACGGCCAAAATTTGAGTGTCTGAAGACCAAACGTCTGTAGCTTAAGTTGAGTAGAGATATTTTTTCGAAAAGAGAACCGAAGAGGAGAAAACGTCAATTCTAAGCGCTGCATTTACTCTTGCCAAAATTTATTTTCCTCGAGTATTACTGTGATTTGGAGGAGGCTATCGGCAAATACTCGAAACTGCTCTCTGATTATCTATATCCTAAGAGTTAGAAATCCAAACAGAAATATTGATCTGGATTTTAGACGAATATACTTCAAAACGAAAAGTGTACTCAAAACATTTCCTCATATCTAAATTACGTTTCAGTGGAAACATTCAGGATTCGAGAGATGAAATACCCCCGGAGGTACGCTGATTCCGCGGAGTTAGTGCCGACGAACACGAAACTTCGATAAGAAAGCTTGCATACGTATATATAAATAAATAAACGAACGGAAGTCCAATCGAAGAAACTCCTTCTCTATCTCTTTTTTCCCTTTCACTATCTTTCTCCATCTCCCCCATGGCAACAAACGCGATAATAGACTTTCGAGGATAGCAAACAAGGAACGGCAAAGTTGATAAGTGAATGGCGTCAAGCCTGGCGTGATCTTGACGAGAAAATGAATGCGAAAAACTTTCCATCTCATGGATACAATGAAAACAGTTGATGATTGAGTGCACTGAATATGTCAGAATATTATCTTGAGTGAAAAGAAAAAATCGCTTCCAGAATCAGGGAGTTAGATAGTTTATAGCATATTATAATCACATACATAAAAGTGAAGCCTCTAGTGGGTGCAAATGCGATCATTTTACATAGATGCATACCGAGACCAAGGTGCAGAACGTTCACAGAATTTACTCATTATTATTATATACCAAAACATACATTATATGTATAATGATATGTAGTAAAAATAAATTTATTGTAATTGATAACTAATAAGTAATTAATTATTGTGACCATGTGGGCTTCTCTAAAACCCAACCTCAGACACCTTATCTAATTTCAACATTGCTTCAAGACATGTTAATAAACATAGCTGTAAAAACAGAGAACGTTAAAAATCTAGAAAATTGAAAACATCTACTTCTTCTAGCAGATTAAATGTACCGATTTACGTCGAAGATAAATTATCTATTTATCTATCTGTCAAGAAGAATATCAAACGCATCTATAGTAATTTCAACCATCATTTGAGATTAAAAAAATATCTCATTTCACCGATGCTAGCTTCTTTCAGCTTAAAGGTGTGCAACGAAGCAATCTCCTGAATTTAAATTGAAACGAGTCAGAAACGAAGATCGATGGAATAATGAAACAAAGGTACGTTGTTTTGCAATCCGTCAAAATATGATAGAGAAGTTTCAAAATGATTTGTTGCAAATGTTGCCGAAAGGACAGTTTATAACTTAATCATGGACTTTGGGTGGGTCGGTACACTACTGTCTCAGTACAAGGTCCAGGGAATAGGCAATAAAATACTTTTCGGCAGTATTTCTGAATAATTATTCTGAAAATTCATCAGATTTAGAGGCCTTCAGATAAACTTTAGTTTAATTTTATATAATTTATCGTTTCCGAGTTATTTAATTTTAAAATCAAGGAGTCCTTTGTGAGACATCTCTTCCATGTCTTCCAATTCTATTAACAATTACAGAAGGCTCCTTTACTTACTATTACTTTCATACGTCTTAAATCATGACCCACTTTTAAAGCATTCGAGAGGGAAGAATAATTTGTACTAATTTTGTATCCCATGCCAGTTGTTTATGGTTCCAGGCATCAAAACTATTATAAAATATATCAATATATAAAAATATAAAGATCGTAAAGATATAAAAATTGTATAAAGCTTGATCAAATTAACTGATTATTTTATAATATGTAATATACGATACCATAAATATTCTGAAACTTTCTCACGTTCCTA
>KZ308224.1:1443475-1461752 GCA_000376725.2 Ladona fulva
ATGCAGACTGCTAGCTGGAACCGAGTATACAGAGAGGCACAACATAGCAGCAAAAATTATTCATCAGGAGCTTGCATTTAAGTACAAGTTGATAGAAACACGTTTACCCTACTTTAGATACGAAGCTAAAAATCTACTAGAAAGTAATGAGTACAAACTTTATTGGGACCGAACAATATATACCGACAAAACAGTTATCCACAACAGACCAGACCTCACCCTTATTGATAAAGTAGCAAAGAAAACATACCTAATTGACATAGCCATCCCCAATGACGCCAATATTCAAAATAAAGAAGAAGAAAAAATTTCCAAATACACCCCATTAGCACAAGAAATAAAGCAGCTCTGGAAACAAGAAACAGTCTCAATAGTACCAATAGTTATATCAGTTACCGGCATTACAACAAAAAAATTTTATACACACCTGGAAAAACTAAATATTAATAAGAACATCCACTCAAATATTCAAAAGGCAGTCATACTTAAAACAACTTCAATAGTACGAAAATTCCTAGGAACACAATAGAGAGGTATTTGACTTGGTTAAGACCCGTCAAAGAACCGACTTTAGTCCACAAGTGTGAGATAAATCAAATAATAATACGTCTGTATTTAGTAGTTAGAATGAGATATTATTAGTCTCTTCTTACATCTAGTCCTTTGTCATAACACATAAATGGAAAAAGGTACTGAATTTGAACTAAAGAAAGTAACAAACAGAAGGAAATGTTACATAGGTTAAAGAATCTAAGTCTGCTCTTATAAAAAATAAATTAAAATCTTGTGAGAAAATATGCAGGATAAAGGGGTGGGGCGAGGAGAATCAGGGAGACCTACTGACGGTAGCAACTAAAATCTAAAAGAGAGAGAGGGAAAAATAAGGAAAAGGAATATGCCAGCAACACTCATGAAAAAAGACAATATAACTGCATATTCATAGATAAAAATGATAAGAGTAAGAACTTCAAACGAGAAACAGACTATATTACGAGGAAATAGGAGCAGCATTAAAATAAATAAAACAACAAGGAAGAAAAACAAATAAGGAAATATCGATGAATAGAGTTCATGTTGAAATGATGACAAAAATGGAAAATGTAAAAAATTGAACATTAGTAACGTCAATGTATTAATGAAAAATTAATAAAATACAAATTAAATGTTAAAACATCATAGAATAATGAGTGTAAAATTAAGAACAGAATTAAACATTTTCCAATTACATCAAAAAGGGAATTTTGATTTGACTTGAGGGACCAGAAACTTTACGATAAGTGGTCGTAATGTAGAGATTATTTTCTCACTGCTGATAACAATGTTCAGAAAGGGAAGATATAGAAGTAGGTTAAAGAAGGCCGAAGAAATCATTTATAGCAATCGTTGCATGAAACACGGAATACGTTCATGCTCTAAGTGAGTAAAATCCGGAATAACTGATATTTTAGAAAGTCGGAACAAATCGGAATGATTCCATGTTCTCTTTCACAGCTACCGTGGCGTAAATTCTAAGTTAAATCAGAATCAACCGAAATAATACCAAAACATGTCCCACCGAATCCCACTCCGAGAAATCCCAGACTCATTTTTTCCCCTGACATCCCTTCAAAATTCACCATTTGGCCACTTTTTTCCAATCTCATGAAAGTATATCAAACGATTTTCTACCCAAGAAAACGGCCTCCAGTATCTTTCAATTTCATCGAACGACATCCAATCTCGTACCAAACCATCCGAACTCCGTTCGATTTTTTTTATTTTACGGTTCTTCGCTCACTTTCAATGGGACTGATAAGAACACCTATTCCCGCAGATTGGAAAAGTTATAACCCCATCCGCCAGATACATAAACACTTCAAGAAGCATCGAGGGTTTTATCAACACCTTTTCTTGGATTAATTCCGGGAACTCCTCCAGAATTATACACGAATATATTTCGGAATAAAAAAAAAAGATTTCCTGTTGGGGAAAAAGAATGGAGAAATTCCGCCGTGTAACTCGACGTAACTGATTCGACCATCAGTGAACCCCTAACTGAGTAAAGACGAAAGGGGGAAAAGATGAAGTCGGAGAGGCGCGAATGGTTTCTCCTCTCCCTCCATCTTATTTTATCCACCCACCTCTCTTTCGCAAGCAGAATACTCCGAAATCTAATTTTCGTCCGTTTCCTATTTTTCGCGACAAAGCATTCCTCACCGGAGGAGTCGTAAGGGTCTGAAGAGGATGAGTTTTTGAAAGATCGGAATATAGGGTTGAAGAGGAAGGAAAGGTGAAGGCAACGAGTCGGGAAGGGAGTAAGGAATGAATAGTATGGAAAGAAGGGGATGAAGAATATAACTCAAACGAGGATAGGGGATAAAATAAATTTTTCTCTCTTCCACTCCATCCTTCGGCAAGCAAAGTGAAAGGACATCTTCTCGATTCCAATCACTCAATTTATCTCTTCATCCCATTCACTTCCTTTCCTCGCTCTCCTGCCCGTCCCATCCTTCGTTTTCTCTTCGCCCACTCTTTCCACGCTTTCTAGATTTTCTGTCACACATGCAGAATATATAATAACTCCCAGAATAGGAAAACTGAAACATGACTACAATCGTAGACATGGAGAAGATTCTAATATAATCAAAACTCTGATTGCGTGAAAACAAGCACAAATGGTTGTGGGCGTGCTTCTATCACGCGGACATAAATAAATTTTAGTGGATGGAAAAGTACACTGAAATCCCAGGAATCAAGTTTTCTCTCGTCTAGCAATCGAGATCAATCACGCCCACCTTCATTTTTCCCACACATTTTGCTAAATGTATTCATATTTTTCCGATTTTTTATCCATACGCGGTGATTTTATCTTATGTAATCTAATTCGAGAGGAAACTCTGCCCATGAAAGAAGATAAATCCCCTATCAAAATATCTACGAAGGACCGTGAGTGCATACATATATTTTAAATTCAAATTCACGAGTTCTCATTTTCATTTTTAACAAACTAAACTAAAAAAAAGTAAAGTAAACTTTAAATTTAAGAACATTCATCTTGAACTATTACCTGAATTTGAAATATTTAATGACTAAAGGAAGATAAAACGAAGATTTACACCTTTACCACAAAATGCATTTTTTGTATGACCTTGGGTCTGACCAGAGGACTAGCCAAGGCGGTAGTTTTGGGGGTTCAAACCACCTTCCCTAATGGGAACAGGTCAAACGATAAAAGAAAGCATGGGAGGGAATTTCCTCTCGCATGTATGCAATACAAACTTCTCTAGAGATCCGCAAGGTATACATGTTTAAATAAAAAAGTTTATATTTTCATTCGATATTGGGAGGAAGTATTCAAGCCCTAAATTGTACACAATGCAGGGTAACTCCTGGCTATGCCACTGGTTTCGACCCCTTTGGTCACCTTGAGCAGCAATTAATGATTCTACACAGCGCTCTCTTTCTTCGAAAAATAACAAAAATTGCGTGTTAAGTTTGCATTACAACGGAGTAGTTGATTTTCGAAAATAATATATTATTTCACTCGTATTCACATTATTCCACATATGGAAATTGTTCTTTCCAGATAAGAAGCACTAGCTGGTCAGTTGATTCAAAGGTACATAACATAAATTAATTTAAAAATTTCAGATAGCTTAATAATGAACAGATATAAAGGTGTACGCATGCGAATAGTAGTAATTATGGTTCCAATTTGGATAAGAAGGTAGTCTATAAATTTCGATAACTTATAAACCTCAGTCCAATATTAACATGCAGATATACACTTCTGATTGAAGATACTTTCAATACTCTAATTTATGGACATTTTCAGCTCACTCAGTTTTACATTGATGTTCTATTAATATACTAATCTGTTTTTCGTTTAATCATCATTCCTGGAACCTGAAAACGAGTATTTGTAATTGGAAGATATACTGTCGTGCTATCTCGTATTTAATGTGTATTAGGTGATATTACAAAATTAACGAGTCATTAATTACCAACCTCCATAATTATGATCAAGCCCGCAAGGTTGATAACGATACAAATTTTCATTATTTGTCACTACAATCAGCAATTTAGTCATCCACGTGGCCAGAATTCGTACTTCATCAAAATCATACTTCAATTGGATTGCAGAGCGAATATAATGGTTCTGATTTTCAAAATGGTCATCATAATTTTTTACTCATACTATGAAAATTGCAATTAAAGTAACAGAAAAGATTAACTTCCATCTTTGGTATTAATAAATATTTTTAACTTAAATCTTTATTAATTCCTTTATAGCTGTATTATTTTGATTTTTTATTAATTTTTCTTATTTTTTACAGTATATAGGTACTCTGTGTTTTCGCGAGTATTTTCATTCCCATTCTTTACGGGCGTTTTTCCGCACAGTGTGATTTTTGTCTTCTCAACCTTCATTTGGGAAAAATTTTCCCATAAACCCAAACCTTTTTGTGTTTTGCTGTAGTTTATCATTTAACTTGAAATATTAAATTTAACTATATATGTTTACGACTGACGTTAGGTAGAAGAGAGCCCAATATGGTCTAACCTCATCTTCGGAAAGAATTAACTCATTCATTCATTTTGCATAGATTAATCAAATGAATTGCCATGCTACCTTAATAACAAAGATAGATAATGTATCCAAATAAATATACGTATCACCACGACTTAGAGTATGGGACAATTTCTCTTCCAAGTGTCTCATTACCGATGTATACGTAAGTGAAACAACCGTTTAGAATAAGTATCGTCAGTTGGTAGTCCAGAGCCAGCAATGGAAGCCCTTATTGCACGGACCATTATAGACCGTTGCTTTCACCGATGTATTTTCCGAAACTTTTACAGAAAACATCAAAATCGACAGGCTTATTTCTGCCGTGCGTTGAGGCTAAATAAACTCGCCAACTTGCCGGACCCCTTCTACCTTTTTATAGTTGTTTCTCATCCCCTTTCATACCGATATCGACGCCCGGTCAGACTTTTCGATCTCATTTTGGTTCATCCCACATAAAAGATGTATCGGAAAGCGATGAGAAATGTCTTCCTCGTGAATAACACAGGAGAAACGGGCTTCGAGGGATAGCTGGAAGAAGTCATGGACAGAGTCGAACGACTCACATATGAGGAATCTATACGGAAGAAGGGCCCGTTCGACGAGTATGAATTGGAAATAATTTAAAAGGGTCGGATGGACTAAGGAAAGTATGGCTGAGAGAGTAGTAAGGCTGCGATAACGAATCCCGGAGTGAAGATGTGACGCCATTTGGAGGGAACGAATGGAGTGATAGCATCAGAAGTTGGGAATTCTCCTCTCCGGGAGTATGATGCTTCATAACAGGGAAGTGGTCCGGAGTCCTCTGCAATCCAATAGAAAAGGCAAAGGGGAAGGAGATGAGCAGATGATACCTTCCCTAAATCATTCAGAAACTGAAAATGCAGGCATAACAGTCATGAAGTAGTGGGATCGGTACTATCGAACATTGGAATGTTCATGCATGCTGTTATTGAAGGTTAAAATTTTAGAGCCCAAAAATTAATAAAGAGATCTAGTATAGTACATTTGGAATTTATACTTACAAAACAGCATATCGCAGAAATATCTTACGCTACCTCTTCTCCTTCTTAGCCTTAATCCCAACAATCTTAAGGTTGGCTGATAATTTTTAGTGATTGATAATGATAAAGAACTTGGTTTGGGTGCTAATATTTGCTGCTATATGCCAGCACTAAGTTCTAACTAGAAATATCCAATAGGCAGAGATTCGAACCGGACCTTGAGGTTGGAGCTCAGTAAAGTAAACATCCACCACCAAACCACCGCGGCCGATCTTATATCTAACTACTTATAGCCTGCCGATGACGAAGTGTGAGACGAGTAGGGGATCGCCTGTTAGGGTGGGGATATACCCTATACGGTGGGGACTTCGTGGGCCCCGTGACCGCTACGGTAGCCGTGAAGGCCTATCAGGAACCCTGAAAAATCTTACGTGAAAGTGTTATCGACAAGTTGCTATAATGCTGTTTAGGGGTAATTTTCAGTTAATGCATACGTTTGTATATATTGTAATGTATATATCTTAGTGTTTGTAGTGGTTGTGATGTAAAAGTATAATTGAAGATGTAATTGTGATTAGAGTANAAGCAAGTTTAATGACCAAATTTTTCGAATGCTCTTCCACAGAATTCCCTGAAAACCATATTAAATTTAAAGTTAAAATAGAATTATATTCAATTAAACGTCGCCATCGGACGAAATGTCTAACTGCGGCGGTATTGACTAATAATAATAATAATATCAATTGGTTTTGTTATTTATATATTAAATTTTATCTTAGCTATATCTAATACTGTACTGATATAATATATCAACAAAAAATATTATCTGATAGTAAATTTATAGAATATCCTATTTTTTTATGTCATCAAAGTTCTACAACGTAATGTTTCATACGCTTCAGAGTAAGTATTTTGGTTGAAGACCTTGACCTTCCATTTTCTTGGAGTGATAATTCTCAAAAGTTGCCCCAAACCGCAGGATAAGTGTCGAGAATACATAATGCAATTCAGTGACAGAGACATAGAGCTGACAAATGATAAATAACGAATAACTTAACATGGAGTACCCACAACCATTATATATGCGGAAAGCACCTTTAATAACTCGGCTTCGTAAAGAGAATAGTCGGTCGGAGTGATGAAAAAGTTCGCGAACGATGTTATCCTGCGTTAGTAAGACCTCATCGTGAGTATGCGTGTAGTGTATGGAACCCTGCCGATAAGTGTTGTATTAAAGAATTAGGAAAGGTGCAGCGAAAGGCGATACGTTTTGTGAAGAATAGCTACGATAAATCAGTGAGCGTCACTCAGATGCTCCAGAACGCAAAATGGGAATCTTTGGAAGTTAGAAGATTTCAACAAAGGATCAATTTACTGGAAAAATTCAGAGAAAGCACGTTTAGAGATGATGTAGCGGATATTATGCGTTAACCATGCTACATAGGCCGTTCCGATAATGCAAGAAAGATCAGAGAAATAGATGCCAGAACCAATATATTCAAGAACTCATCTTTAGATACGCGAAAATAATCGATTAAGGACGTAGAGGCATGGTTCATGCACCGCCTGCCACACGTCAAGAGGCGACTTGCAGGGTATAAACATAGACATAGAAAAATGCCGATCAAAAGGTTCTTATCTTAGCGTCTCAGTCAAATGTCAAGGAAAAGCTAGTTTTGAGAAAGAGACATGAGTTAATAAAATAATTGCTAAATCAGAAATAACACGTTTCACTTGTCTGCAAGAAATTGTTTCCCAGTATGAAATATTTTTTATTTAACAGTGAAGATGTTTGAAAATAGATATTTCGAACTATGCAGTGCAGTTTCGTAAAAAGGAGGCTTTTAGCTTGCTTACTCTGAAGATTATATTCCAGATCATTGTGCAGTACGTACGGTAGTAGGTTTCGACGTCAAATAAATGCACATATACAATTCTAGCGAATAGAACGGAAATATCGACTTATCTTTGGATTCCAGAATGCAGTTTTATTTATGGATAATTTATGTTTATTTTTGCAATGAGATGACTCCATGAAGGCAAATAATTTGGATACAATATCTTTCCGAGTTGCTCTGTCATCCGAGCATATTTTGCCTTTATCGGAGGAAGAAATTCGTGCATATTAAATGGAAATATACTGGTCTAATATTTCGAGATGACGGTGTGAAGGCAAATTACATTCACAATAATAGTATAAGTCCCATTAACCCTAGTGCTTGATATAATCTTATCGATCTGACGATTCATTTTCTATTTCGGTTGTCGGCAGCTTTAACTTATATGTGACCTTCCGCTTTCGAGATTTTTCTATGGTCACTTATGGATTCAAATGTAATTTTCCGAACCTTTAGTTTGGATTTCCATTGTCTTTTAACCTTCGGTAATCTCAAAGAGATCACGATGCTGGTGAGTTAGTCTTTTTGATTCTTAAAATTTGACTCGATGGCTGGAATTCTATAGCAAAATTATTTGCCTTCTCGAGTAGTGGATAGATACCGGTCACTTAGATTTGTGGCAACAGATAAGAAAACAACACTTCAATGTGTCTTTCAAATGGAGATAGCTAATGATCCTGCTTCCTTATCGAGCCATCAAAATTTCAACGATGACGAAAACAAATGAGTTTTTGGAAAAAAGCCAGGCCTATATGTGTCAAAGGCTGGATTCCCACGAAAAACGGGTATAAAAAAATGTTAACAAGACTAGGGCGTTTCCCGTCAGCTTCTTCCGGGAAATAGTCCTAGCCTCAAGAGTTTTCGAGCAATACTATTTTTATCCCTTTCCATAAGGATTGAAGTTAAAATAAGCCGATATCAGTATGTAGGATGAAAGCCTTTCAATGCCAAGTTCCCGGGTTCTAGTCCCGGCAAACTGGGTGTTTTCTAGCAAGGGTTTCGATATAGGTGCACGTCTACGTTATTATTCTTCTAAGGTTATTGAAACGGATACAATCGGAGAAATTTTCCTTAACAGATATAACAATAATAAGTGGTACTTATCAGTAATATTCGAGTTTTTTCTAGAGGAACTTTTAAAATGTAGAAAAATGGTAGTTAATTATGAGAGGATTAGTTAATAAATGAGTGATGTCCTAATTATAGGCAATAATGAGACTTTAAGACTCCACGTTCATTCAATCCATCATCAATTCAAATTATGTGTTAAATTATTCTAAAAGATTATAAAGATTAACAGAAATAGAAAAAAATAGTTAGGACGAAGTTGATTAACCATTTCGAATGGCAATAGATTTTATTCCTTATACAGAGATGGTACTTTTAACTGACACTTTAGAAATGATATCGCCGTGGAAGAGAGAATTATATTCCAAAGGAAAAAGCCGGATCGGAAGCAAGTATGGTCTTGCGTTCGAACTAAAAGTAGCATAAAGACAAGTGGGAGGAATTCTCATCGAATCCTATCAAATCGCAAATGGAAGACACCATATCTTTTCTCGCAGCTCCACGTCGTGGAGCATACATCACCGAAATAAAACATCCGAGCTCGACAATGGGACGGTGTCCTTTTACTTCCTTTTTTCACGTCTCGATTCTCCGACGGTTTTTACCCAAGGAATTTCCAGAATCCATGACAACGAACCAAGAAGATATCAAGGAAGGGGAGAAGAGGCAGAGGTAGAAAGGAAAGAGAGTGATGATCGAATGAGAGAGACTCCCTTTCAATCAAACGCTGGTATTCTCTCGATGGAAATTCGAAGGACGATTTCCTTAGCTTAGGGGGAAAAAGGATCCTACCATTGTTATGCAACCTTCCCTTAATCCGGAAGCAATTATTTCACGGCTCTCCCGATTCATATTATTTTCATCCCATATAAGCATAAAAATCATTCTAGGCGTCTTTCCTACCATTTTCGTTCTCCCATCTTCGGAATTCTGGTGATTCCGAATGAAATATTTATAAAAATGAATTATTTTCCAGGGAGTTAGCTCGGATAAGAGGCTTCCGTCCCATTTTCAGTGAGTTAACCCTTTTTTGCGGATTTCCTTTAATATATCGTATTCTATACTTTCCAATGTTTGGTTTGATTTCGGATGCTGAAGCGGCATTATCTCTAAATTCTGTGGTGTTGGCGAATTCGTGAAATTTACGATATATTTACTCATGATAATGGTCTTCACTTAAAATCAGGGAATATATATCACAGTTTTTATAAAGAAAGTTTTACGATATCACAGAAAAATGTCTTGTAAAGAGAATTCAGCATGATAAATCATAGCCTATCCCGATATAACTATCGGATTTATTAATCATATCACGTAGTTATACTGGAATTGCTTATAATGGAAAAATGTCCATGGAAATGTGATGATTAAAGAATAAAATAGTCATGGATACATTTAGAGTTTCGAGAAGCAGTTGTGAATTATTTTATCCTGCCTAAGAAAATTGATCAGGAAAAATTGAGTAATTGGATAAATTATAATATTGTGTCCATTTCATTAGGTCATATTTTAGTTTTTGAATTAATCGGTAGGAATGTTGTGATAGAATGTGTATTGGTTTATTTTCGTACTATCGCCTCCTCTACCGTGAGTTTTGGATTATTTTACCAAGTAAGATCTTACTCCAATAGTAAAACTTCCTTTGAAATTTAGAATTTAAAATGTCCTTTACTTGTCGAATTCAGCTGCTTTAATTGGAAAAGGTCAGAGCTCGGAAACCATAAAAGTAAGCCATTCTTACAATCTGATGGGACTGGAATATCATCTCTCAAAGTGGAATTGAAAGTCATTTTGGGGTTTCTAATTAATTTTTACTCGTAAATTCAATTACTAAGCAATAACTTTAGGATCTATGATATTTTACGTTTAAGTCAAGAAAACCGCCGAAANACACCACAGTTCCTTCTCTGTTATGGAAACAGTGATATCGCATTGAAAATATTTAAGCATTTAAATGTAAGACAAATATGTTAGGACTTTTACCTGATCTATATATTTATTGGAATTGCCATATAAATAGTAAAAGTGACGCAGTCAACAAACACAAAGATTAATGACACCATGTTTCTTGACAAGTTGTATTTTACCATTCAAATACCTATTTTGAAATCATAAAGTAATTGAGTATTGAATAAAGAATCTGATAAAAGATTGAGAAAAAAACATTCGTTTATTTTCCTACTATCCTGCGGTATTTAAAGTAATTTGATATACGATATATATGAGCCCGTATAACAATATTATATTATCGTGAGATACTGAGTTCGAACTATTTCATTTTATTATACAGATTTATCTAATTCAAGAAACTCATGTTAAATGGACATAATAAGATTAATTGTAACAGAATTAAATACTCGAAAGCTGTAATTTATAATCATTTGAAATTGCTAACTTAGAACCATTTATGAAAAAACACGCTATTCTTTTCGTGCAAATGAATTCCTATGGAGACTTAACAGAATTAATATATTTTGGTATTACATTTCTCTTTCAAGTGTCTACCAACGATGAATTTGTTTCCATCTATCTGGATCGAATACATTTATGGCTTAATACTAATTGTTGTGATAGTGCGTCACATTTAAGTATCCAACAAATATATAAAAGTTAAACAAATTCACGTAAACTTTAGCCTGTGGTAAAACAACATACTATAATAATATTCAAAATATTCACTCAGAAATCAAAATACCATCTATTCCTTCCTTTATACTCCAAGTATCTGCGAGATAAATTTCTTTCCAGAACTCGAGAGCGTTCCCTAATTTAGCCCTCTTCTGGGCGTACTTTTTTCGTACCATCCACTTTAAATGGAGGAAAAAATGCATTACCCAATTCTCATTGCATTTACAGCATGGCACCTTCAACTTGAACCTTTTAAAAGTACAAACACACTGCTTTTAACCTCCTTAACTTTATGAGAGCTCCTTGACTGGGAGAGAAAAAACCGTTGTGCGCATGATATTCGTGGGTAGCGTTAAGAAGTTCCTCCAACACTTTAATTTAAAACTTTTGGGTCGTTAAGTAAATGCGAGGGCTTGATTCACAATAACGCCATTTTTCATTCCCTTCATAATCAAGCCGCTCTTCCTTTTTATCTCTTCCCTCTTCGCCTCCTTCCTTCTCTCCTCTTCTGAATTTCCGCGTTACATCCAGGAAAAGCCGAAAAGAGTTTCCGCATGGATAAAAATTAGCTTGAAATGGAGATGATAAAATCTCCTTTTATCCAGAATCAAGTTGAAACGTATATATAGATAAGGAAGCTATATAAATGAAATTATAGAGGAAAGTTTCTGATGGAACATTTCATGACTTTCAACTCAAGTCAAGCGATAGAAAATAAAATACATCACATTACGTATGAAAGTAAATCATCCAGTTTTCTCGTTTCTTCTCCATTATTGCCTCCGAAAGTACTTTACAGATGAGGTTCTTGTTGTTTTCTTCTGTGAATTATAGCTTCGCGATGTTATTATAATAACCTCTTCCACTGTTGATTATGGAACAACAACGTTCTCTGTTTCACATTTTCAAACTGAAGTATTAAGAATACTACTTAGGTTAATTATTTATCAAATATTTTTAGTATACCAAACTGTCCTCACATATACCATGCAATTTATGTCATAAACTTTCATTGTATCACATCATCCATCTTTATCATCTAGGTTAATGGAAAAAATGCAACTCTTATACTTTAGGCATTCCTTTAATCATTCTTTTAACGGAGTCCCATTAAAAATTACGAAATCGCTATAAATCACTAATCATTAATACCATAAACCATTTGATTTTTCATAAAGGAAGATTGAAACAAAGAAAATATCCGCGCACTATGCCTAGGAAAATGCTCTATTTAGGTGTTTAAATTCCTCATTCAAACGAGTCTCAATTACGGATAGAAATTTTAATCATTTGGCATGACCTGCAATTTTTTTTTTCAAATGGTTAATTATCGCTTGTATCCTTCATTCATCAGCCGTAAATTTTAGCCAAAGTAATATCTCCTTACCTGCAGTATGCATGTTTTATCCACATACACATGGTCACTGCATTTCAGTTATCAATTGATTAGCTTTACCTTACGTTTCGAATATATTTCATGAGCCCTGTTTCTAATCGAGTAATTCATGCATTTCCGCACCGAACAGGTTTGAAATTACCACGTCGTATCTTTAATCATTGTAGGCTATTAATGAAACAAACTTGGTTACCTTCTTTCTGCCAACATTACATCATTACGATAGACACAATTAACTGGACAGGCTGAATGGTTTATGCACACCCAACAAGAGTAATTATGTAGAAGTAGCTTACGTGATAATGGAGAATTAAACTGGAATAGGATACCAGAATAGGTTTTATCCTGGGTCGACGGGGCGGCTGATGGTACAACATGGTACGCTACCCATCAGTACCCCCTGTAAATTTAAGTGACTATAAGAGTCCAAATAAATTACTTTTTAATGGATGGGTAATTTGAATATGAAATTCGTTCGCGAATCGGAAATGCGTATCGAGTTGCTGGAAAAATGTTGTTCCTATTGAACCACCATTCAAGGAAAATAATATTCCGTTTACTGTTCGTACTTTATTCGGGATCTGCACCTGTGACTATACAAATAGCGTCAAATCCCTGATTAGGTCATCAATAATAATAATTTCGTTTAAAGATACATTCCAAATTTTATTGTGTTAAAGTTTTACTTTTAAAGTGCTCTAAAGCATCAATTATTTCATATGCAAAAAATTTAGTATATAATTTTCTACGTTTTTATTAGGATAATATATGATTTATTTTTGTATTTTTCTTTTTTGACCTACCTCATATACATAAATTGACATACACTCCGCTATTTGCAGGAATTTCTATGATATTTAATATTTTTAACCTAACAAACTTATTCTTACAATTCTTCTTCCTCATAGTATCTTATATATAAACAAGTTGAAAAACCTGCTAAAACAGACTCAAGTACTGGTTAAAATGATACCTGTTTATGATTTTGAAAAATGCTTACACTCCCGCTATCTGGCTGTTTGTGAATAACGTATATGGGAACGTAATTGCCATCTACGAACATTTGAATCGTATGTACGTACGTACATATGTGTATCATTTTATATATTAGATTATACAAAAATGTTTTCCACGGTAATTTAGTATATTCGTTTAATCTTATTGTACTGTATTATGTATATTAGTACCGAAGTTCATCTATTATTTGTATTGTACCGAATTGTTGTGTATTTGTGCGTGTTTCATGATGGTTAGCATATTTCTTTCTATGCTTCTTGTCAACTTATTCGATAGCATAGTCTTATTCTTGTTTAACAGGTTGAATGTAAGATGGGGCTATTAAGTCTATATTTTCTCCGAAAATATGTCTTAATGTCCAATGTTGTCCACTGTCCAATATTCTGCGTCCTCCCTGTTGCATAGGAGGAATTGTATGTTTCTCATATTGTAAGAAAATTTAGGGAGATTAATTTTAGAAAAATTAATTTCTTCCGCAGACGATACAAAATATGCAAAATGTATCGATTAGGGAAGTAGAGCCGTGGTGCATGGAGGGAAATTTTGTAGATATAGAAATAGAAACTTATATATGCGTTTTTACCAAAATAGGTCCAATAATCTCCATTTTCGGAATAGGTGGACTTGATACGCATTTTTTTATCAATACATGTGTTTGTTCATAAATTTTCAATCCCTCTTGTTACTTCGTACCCTACTGTGCTCCAGATTAGATTTGCGTCCTTAAAAATGCTGTGTCATTCATTGCTAAATTTCTAATCCTTGGGACTTACAATGGTCTGACCCAGTTTTGCGATTTTTCAAGGCATAGAAAACCTGCGTTAAAGTTTTGGCATTAAGTCACCCGCCTACCTCATTAAACACCAGAGACCCATTAGGAATTCTTTAATCTCTGACTGCGATTGGGATATTTAGCATCGTGGTGCTTCATGTAAAGTTTAATTTTCTTTCGCCAAAAAAGCTCTGAAAACTTCACACTGAACAAGAGAACACATACGAAAATAGAAGATTCCTCTTTTTAAAACATTCTTACGATGATGTAAGAAACCTGGGAAGGAAATTATCAGCAACTAATACAGGAAAATATATATTTTCAAATAGAGCGTCATATTGGCATAACTGGTAGTCCTTGGTTGAAAACCGAGTCAGTAAAAATGTCAGGCAACATCTTTCTGTGTACGTACATACAAGTATCCTGTCCATATATTTCATCCAAGAGAAAAGCAATATTATATCCGGAAAGATAAGCATGAAGTGCTAAATATTAATATGAGAATTTATTCCCACCCACACAAAGTTCATGGTCGGATGAAATATGTAGTAGTATAGTTAAAAGTGCTTCGAGAGCTTAGGTCATTTCGCACGTGAGCCCCCACCGGGAATCGAACCCGGGACCGCTTTCATTGAAGTCGAACGCGTTGCCCACTTGGCTATCGGGAGCCCCATGAAATATGATTTTGTTACTTTTGCATGGGAAACCTTCAATTATCGCAAAACATCTTTCTCTCAAAAACTTTCATTGTCTAACGCTAAATGTCAAGTTAAACGTACAGAAGATGTGTGTTTAATAACAACTTATTTAGACTCCAATTCATTATTTACGCTCCTACACAATTCTCCACAAGAGAACACATGAACAAAAGAGACTAAAAGCTTATGCCAGATGGTATTCAAAACTGCTCTTGAAACTTAACTACATCCTACTGTTTCCGAAAAAAATGTTCTTTTTCGTATGTTTTCATGAAATATATATTTCTGTAGCAGTTATTAACCGTTTACAAATAATACAAAATATGCATGTGATGGACAATTTCTCTCATATTGATGACAGGAACTACGTCAGGTAGTTTTTAGTGGCTAAATATTGAGATTAGTAGCATCAGTAAAAACTACGAATAAAATTATTAAATAGATAATTTAATTAAATCGAATTATTGAATATGTAGACAATAAAATCTAATAATACAAGTTAATAATTATCATTTAGCCAATATCACTCTTCCTTCTGTTACATAGACTGCTCTGAATCCACGAGAGAATCTCAGAAAGAGATGGAAGAAGTACTAGCCTCGAGAATTCATTTTTTCCGCCAGTCATACGCAAAAGTAATCAGTGCATCTTCCACAGCAAGTTGATAGGTGGATTGGTGGGTACGCATGCAGATGTAGATTATAGCAGATAATTAAAATAATTATTGTTTCATTAATTCTGTCATACACAAAAATTACATTAAAACCAACAATGTATGTATTTACTAAAGTAAAGTACCTAACTGAAAAATCCGGTTTTCCAACTTTTGTAGAAATGGAATTCGCTTCTTCCAGTGGATCTGTCTTATTTTATCATAATTTTTCACAAACTTAAAGCCAACTCAGAATATATTTTATCGTAGCCTGATATGGATAAAAATGTAGATTTATGGTATATGAACAATATTTAGTAAATCGCAATCTTATGACTTGGAACTATTTTAGCAAAAGTTAATAAAACTCAAGGTTAATGAATTTTCGATAACATCCTAGAGTTTAATTATATAAGTTCTGCGAAGGTATTTTCCATACATTCTTAGTCTATAGCATGCTCCAAGTCACAGAAGGCAATTATTTTAAGTTTTATTCAAATTTAAATTGGCCCACGGGCTAAAAGTGCCAAACACTTCCCTCTTCCTTCCACCTATCTTCCTTTAAGTATCCTAAACGTTCTCCCAGTCACGCACGCGTTATCCGGGTTCTTAAGCCCCGAAAATCCGCGTTGCCCTTCAAAGGGCTGAACCCAAGTCCCCCTAATCCATTCCCCGACCTTGAGTTCCGTAGCCTCAGTCGCCGAACCGAATTCGGTTTTCTCGCTACACGAAAAGTTCAGATCGCACGCACATGCTTTTAAAGGGACTCTCTTCTTCTGGTACCGAAAAGTTCTTAATCGATAAGACAATAGGAAACGCGGAATTAGAGTCGAGCTTATTTTAGAAAACGGGTGTGGCTCGAGATGCAAGAAAAAAGGTCGGAATGATAAGGAAATAATTCTCACGCGGATTATATGATTGGAGACGTAAAAATGAATGGAAAGAACTCTAGGAGACAGCGAATGGACAGGAAATGCGTAATTTGGCTGGTAACTCTTCTCGATTACTCACGGCACACTACAAATTAATTCATTAGGTTGTTGGTCAGTGGCTAGATTTCTGATAAATCATAATTAAATTATTCAAGAGAGAGAAAAATCGATCAATTTGTATGCTAGTTTTACGAGAATAAGATTATTAACCGAGAAAAATATATACAAACAAACTCATAAATTAGACAGTTCTGAACAAATATAAATACTGGATTGATTTNAGCCCTCGAAGTAGTTTTTCGTTTCAAGGGTAAAATAGAGAGATAAGGACAAGGTGATGGAATTGGACACGATTCTTTTGTTTTGTATTACAAGTTTTCCATGCAAAACCTCATTGACACAAAAGAAGTGGTTGATAAATAGTATAATTTGGCTGAAATATTTAGATTGATAACTGATTCCGAATTTTGCTCAAATCAAACCAATGATACTGTACAGATAACAAAATATTGAACTTCATCAAACATAATCAGAGACCATGAAACACTATCATACACAAATCGGTACCTATTAGTTTTATTGTATTTTTTTAATTTTACTGTTAAATAGGGTGAGACCTCCTGGGTTCGAATCCCAGTTCTGTGGATATCTTTCTCTTCTGTTTCATATAATCATTTATTTCATCTGTACATAAATCAATAAATCTTGTAAGATATATAAGATTTTATTTGTTTATTAATTGTTAACTTTAAAATGAATGCTCTAGTTTACATAATATACAGAAACAATGGAACCAGCAGAAACACCTGTGCTGTAATCAGAAAACTCTGATGAGCCGGGACTCGAGTTCAGGATCTCGGTTCCGGTTGGCCATAGCTTTCTTTCATCGCATCTATTGAAAGCTCTCTTAGAGCAATATCTTAGGAAAGGTTTGAATTAAGAAGGAATAAGAATTCGTACAATATTGCTTCTAAGAAGCGAATGGAGGTAATACTTTGCGATATTTTATCAATAGTTACCCCGAGTGATTTTTATCTCTTTCCCGAGCTATACTGAGGCGTTGGGTTAGCAGCATTATTTTAACCGGAATAAAGCATTAATAAGACGAAGGTGATTCCTTCAAGCAATAAATCTCAATGAAAATTAATTGGAAGCTTAATTCACTTAGCAGACTATATTTCTTATTCGCTCTGGATAAATGCGCTCAAGGGCGGTGAATATCTTTGGAACGTTCTCCCAATTCAAAGTCCGATTTCAGTCCTATCAATTGCAAAGTAGAAATGGAATTCTGCGTAAATTGGAAATCTCTGCATTTCGTGATCGATCCCATATGTTAGAGTGAATGCCTTCATTCGTCTTACAAAATGGGTAGAGAAACTTTTATCGAAGATTCCTAGGGAGGATCAATACAGATTCCTCTCTTAGTAATCGAATAAAGAAATCAATTCCGCCCGCTGTCTCCCTACCCAGTTCCCTGCATAACCAATAACAGGTGATGAAAACTGAGATGTTTCAATGCGAAAAGAAATGATTGTCAATGCTAATGGTTTCGCAACATAACCCAAGGTATAATTCATTCAAGATATGTTTACGGATGCTTTCTTCGTCTCAAGTAAAGTAAGTTTTAAATGAAGAATCACTTTTTCGATATATATATATATAT
>KZ308224.1:1461887-1508117 GCA_000376725.2 Ladona fulva
ATTGTATTATATTTTTCTTTTATACAAATAATAAGACAGCTCGTTGCCACTCTATTTTCTATGATAATAAAATATTTAAGGTGTGAATAAGAAGTTCTTTGGATACTTAGTCTCTGCCCAATATTACCTTTTCGAATTGTCTCGATGCAAACAAAGTAGTTTCATCTCCAAGCGTCGTGTGACAAGAAAGAACGATGTCATGATGAGTAAATATTCTTCTTGACTTAATTTAGCTCCAGCTTCATGGGAACTTCATTCTATTAAATCCCTCTATCACTAAAATTAAATCCCTTATAATTTCAATTATTCGATATAATAAATGGAAAACTTTAATAGGGAACCGCCTTAAGCTGAAGAAACTTAAAATTTAAATAGTTTTTTTATATATGGAAGAATACTTAATTGGCTGTTTTAAGTTTCGACGGGATAGAAATAAAATTTTACAATAACATTCTCGAATTTGAAAGTACATTTTCCGGCACTGCTACCTACTTGATTAAGGCAAAATTTTAAAATTACCTGTTCAGGATCGACGTGAATCCCACGCTCCTTGCGTAAATGTACCAGGAAATTATTTCCACGCTTTTGCCTCAAGAAAAAATTCGTCCNTCTCGAATTTGAAAGTACATTTTCCGGCACTGCTACCTACTTGATTAAGGCAAAATTTTAAAATTACCTGTTCAGGATCGACGTGAATCCCACGCTCCTTGCGTAAATGTACCAGGAAATTATTTCCACGCTTTTGCCTCAAGAAAAAATTCGTCCTATGGTAAAGACTATCATTTGTGTCACCCAACACAAAATATCCGCAAAGACAGGCATGAATGTGTCTTGCATGGCTGCATTTTCCTAACCACTACTTCGTCTACTGCACACATTCACGAGATTACATCCTATTAACTAGTCTACTACGCCGTCATACGAAAAGGAAGGGACGTCAGCCGAAAGCCCTGTTCCGTCCAGCTTGAGTGAAGGGATTTCACACGCCTCACTTTGTCTGCGATCGAAGGAAAAGAAGCTGATTCGTGAATTTCCGGAATATGAATCAATATGTCACGGACAGAGCTTTGATTCGCGCCTGAAGCATAGAGGGCTTCCTATGAGTTATTAACAGTGGATCATGGTGTAATAATTCGCTAAATGTGAAATTAGATGGAACTAAGAGGTGCACAAGTATGGAATGGACATGTAGCAAATTAATAACCGCAGAGCCCATGCTAAGGAAAATTATTAAGGCATTTCCCGGGTAGGCATTGATAAATATAGAATCCAAATAATTTGTACTTCAAAATTGTCTCGCCAACACGCTATTTATTATAACTCTAATTTTTTACGGGTATAAGTTTTTTGAAGCACTAATCAACAAAAATAACCATCATAGACTTAAACTGAGTAAGCCTTTACAATCAGTAGCTACAAGTTCTCAGTGATTCTGTCATTTGGGCCTAAACGATTGAACGATTTCTGGTAAACTCTTCGATACTGTAATCAACGTAAGTATTTGACGGACCTTTCACTCGCAACGAATTCGAATATAATGAATGTCAACAACAGACCAAGACATTTGAGAATTCCGTGTGATGATCAATCCCAAGTTGCCCAATCAATATTTTAATCGAATCCGACGTATGTAAATACAGCCTCTTAAGATGGTCGTGTTTCAAAGAATTTTATTGAGTAAAGATTTATTAAATTTCGACTTGTCAGTGTAATGTTATCGGATTCCTTTCCGCGAAGTCGAACGCAGGTTTGCGCAGGAACGCATTATAAGACACGCTAAGGACACGATCCGAGTTCAAAGACTATTAATCACAAGTAGGCATACGTACGAAAATCAAGATTTTAGAAAGAAAAAGAGAATATTGTTTAAAAGGAAACTCTCCCATAACATACGGGAGACCATGAAACACTATCATACACAAATCGGTACCTATTAGTTTTATTGTATTTTTTTAATTTTACTGTTAAATAGGGTGAGACCTCCTGGGTTCTAATCCCAGTTCTGTGGATATCTTTCCCTTCTGTTAATATTTGGGTATTAAATGTCAGCTTATAGGGTCATATATAATCCTTAGATTGAAGGACGAGTTATAAAGACTTATTAGGTGAATAAAGCACGAAAGATATATTTTCGTTCTTTTCGCTCCTTTTGATAATTGCGTGGACTTCGCTAAATTTGCGAGAAATATGGATAATGGGGTGCTGCTACCACTGTGGATATGTAAAACGGTCCTGCTTAAGCAAATCCAATTTAAACTCTTTAGACCATGCAATTAAAAGTTGTACTCTTCGAAAATATAACTAATAAATGAATATACTTCGAAACTACAGAAATTTAATGTCACACAACCCTGAAAGAAGTCGAGGAAAATGAAACTTTACGAGTTTTGTTAGCAGCAGCAAAAATAGAGCGTCAGCGTTTATGCAACTGTCCTCAACTTATCTCATTCTCAAAAGAAACACCAAAAATTTGCGAAATTTCCAGAATTGCCGAAACAAATTTCGAAATAAGCGAGTGAACCTTTTTTAAGCCCTTAAATCCCGTGAATTGCAAAATACTTCGGACTAATCTTTGGCTCGACGAAGTCAAAATTATATGCCATATTCCAAAAACGACACGACGATATTTTCGGCAAAAAATCATATCGCTAAATTTCGTTTTTAAAAAACATATGAGCAGCTGCGTGCTCGGAGCGATCCTCCCTCCCCAGAATCTCCCGTTCGACAAAATATCACATTGGACTTTTTTCGGGCGACCGCAAAAATGACCAAAAAGGCACAAAACGCGGCGAAGTCAAAAATCACGCCACAGATTCCCGCCACATGGTGCATTATTCCTTTTTTTACGCTGCGGGGTCAGCCGAATATAAATTTCACATTTCTTCGGAGAAAAAATATAATAATAAAGATGGGAAAAAGTTGCGAAAGGCTTTCGACGTATTTTTCCGGGCCCCTTCGCGTCCCAGCGGGACACACCACCCGCGACGAGATATACAAGCACCTATATTTTCTCTGTTTACGTTCTGCGATGCAAGAGCGGTCGAGGGAAAAGCATAACCGCCGATTCCGTGGAGACTGAGAGCGATAGAAAGGAAAAATATGTTCTCTGCAATGCCTGAAATTTTTATTCTTATTTTCGTTGCGTGGAAATTAAAGTGGAAGATCATGTGGCGAATAACAAATGATCACGTTGATTTAGCAGAGAGAATTTTCTTGGAAGGAAGGAGATCTGAAGGGTGGATCGTTCCGAAAAGTTAAAAAAGGCGTTTAAAATTTGCTCAGCTCAAGTGAGGGAGAACTTACGCAACGCTTTCTCTCGTTCTCTTGTTAATTCAGAAAATGATTATGCTATTTCTATTGCTTAAATTCAATAGATATGTAAAATTGTGATTCTCTGGAGAGCAGTAAGTTTCAATGAGAAAATAGACTTATGTAGTTATCTAAAAAAAACCTTGGCATGCGTTAGTATTTCTATTCATTCAAGGACGCAGTGTAAATTAATTCCTATTTGATATTCTTCATCATACCAAAAGGCAAAATATTGGCAAAAAATGATACTGAAAAATTGCGCTATTTATTCTAATGCGGAAATTAAGTCATAAGTACAATGGTAATATAAGAAGGAAATCGCAATTAGTTATTTTAAAGCTAAACCCTGTAACATTTTTTGAAGGGAAATAAACTACCGTAATTATGTAGATTAGCTATCGTCACTGAAATTCAGAAAGGAGGCAAAGTCATACACATTATATGACGATCAAAGGACCAAAATTTTTCTTTCTTTTAAAGAGTGTAAGGGAAAACTGGTATACAACAATTACTTTAATTTTGCTATTAACATAACGAAGCTTAGGACTACAGAGATTAACATCTGTCAATATTTCATCAATTTAAAATAGATAAAGCACTAATTTCTAGAATATCTGTAGAAAATACCTGTTAAACTTAAAGAGGTACTTAATTTAACGTTTCGGATAGACATGGTTCGGCATGGTATTAGAAAAGTAAAAAATTGGATGAAGTTTGTTCCTAGGGCTTATCTCAGAGATAAATCATCGAACAAAGAACATTCAGTTGCAAAATTAATATTTCCGAAGAAATACTTTTATTTACAATGTATTTGTTTAATCTTTGAAACTTAAAAGTTTTACTAATCTGGAGAGCTGTCATGTCGACGAAATTGCTTGTGTGAAAAAATACAAATTGAGTAAGTCAGGAATATCTCTTAATTTCGGGCAATAAATTTTGGAAATGAATCTACCTTATCTAGATCCTCCTAAATACACGCAAACCCTCGCTGCTTGCATTTCAGACGGAGGGTAATTAAGTGGCAAGTTCTTTTTTCATCAAACCTCGCTCCAGAATTAATTAAGACCTGAAAAAAGTTTTAGCTCTTATCCTTCCAGCCCGACATGTAACTTTAATTGTTTTCTCCAAACCCAATACTTCTCAAGGGTCAGAATGGCATCAGAAGGAAGTTATTTCTTGGAAGGGTTTACTGAGTCGAGATAAAGTGACGAGCAAGTTTTTCGAAACTTAGTTCTCCAATGGGGACTACAACACACAGAACATGTGTTTTTGGTCTTCTGATTCGCTCAGCGCTGGACTTTGGAGTGGATGTCTTTTTCTAAAGAGCCTTTGAGGTAATACGTAACGGAATAAGAGATCCCATCTAACAGCGTGGTATGCTGGGAAGAGTTCCTTTTCCAGCCCTCGAAGTAGTTTTTCGTTTCAAGGGTAAAATAGAGAGATAAGGACAAGGTGATGGAATTGGACACGATTCTTTTGTTTTGTATTACAAGTTTTCCATGCAAAACCTCATTGACACAAAAGAAGTGGTTGATAAATAGTATAATTTGGCTGAAATATTTAGATTGATAACTGATTCCGAATTTTGCTCAAATCAAACCAATGATACTGTACAGATAACAAAATATTGAACTTCATCAAACATAATCATCCTTTCCATACCTCTCTGTAAAATAAAGTATATTTATCAATTTGGTCTAAGTAAAATAATAATTACAATTTGTATTTTGAGCATTAATCCAAATGATCATAGGAATTAACTTTTGCTCAATAGTCTGTATAAATCAAATCTTTTTCCTTTCCACTTTTATTCTTAAGTAACAATTAAAAATTAATTTTATATATCAAGATAATTATCGTATTTTCGTACATCCAAATGTAAATCGCCACCCGCAAATTCAGCAAAATACATTAATTTCACTGCTATCTTTATATAAGCTGGTTTAAGGTTATGTGGCACGTAGTAACGTATGTTCACCTTTGCAAGAATAGCTGATGATACCAAAGAACAGCTGAAAAATATTTTCTGCAATTCACATTCTATGCAACATATCTTAATCAGAATGTTTTAAATAAAAAATTACTGAATAATTCCTTATGATCTCAAGCCCTACAAAAACAAAAATTCCCTATCATATTAGATGTATGCTAACGTAACTATACCCTTCCGAATTCGACGTATTTTAAATGTAGCCTACAATTACTTTGCGTATTGTCACTGAAGTTGTTACAACCAAGTTCGTCAAACCCTGTTCAAGTTCACGCTTGAGAATAAAATCTTCACAAAAACATGCAATTAGTTTTCATGAGTCAGAGTACATTTCAAAGGAAAATATGTCGCACAAACATTCAAAAATTCCTTGCCTGGCTACCACTCAACTCCGAATCCGACGTCCTTCCGCCATCCTCACACAGCTAATGCTCTACTAAGTCATATCTCCGTCCTTTTGCCAACTTCACTTTAAGTAAGTGCATGGATACACATATTCGCATTCCATTTGCATGGAAAGCTTCCTAAATCTTCTTCCTCTCCTCTTTGTTGAAGTCGGAGAGTCGAGAAATTCGCCCAACGTGTACGCTCGAAACATTTTCACGAATGCTAGAGCTTATACATCAATTCAGAATTTTGAGCAAACGCCTCTATACTTCAAAACCGAATAACTCTCATTTAATTCCGTAAATCATAAACTATTGAATTGCAATGCTACTCGTTGTATTACCTACAAGAAATACCGTATTTTCATTGATTTCCACCGGGATATACCAAGCTAAACAGTACATCAGAATGCACCATCCTTTTATTTCTTATATATACTCAAGGATATGCTCCGAGTTTGACCATCGTACAACATTTTTCAGTTACAACTAATACTTATTTCGGCATTCTCAAGTCTTCTTAAGCCCCCTTTTCACTATTACATTAAATGAAGAAAAATACTAAATTCACCGTATTAGCACAGGAAATAAAACAGCGAAAAATAGGGAAGTCACAATAGTCATGTCACTCACGCGAATTACAACAAAAATATTTATCATCACATATCTGGAAAAATTACATTCAAACTTGCATTCAAAAGACAGTCATTCTTAAAACAACATCGATAGTTTGAAAATTCCTAAGAATGCAAGAGAAAAGTATTTGAATTAGTAAAATATCCGTTTAAGGACCGAAAGTGGACCATGGAGAAAAATCTAAATTATAATTATAGTAAGAATCATGATAGTAATAATAATAATAACTACTTTAATGGAAAAATAAAGCCCCAATTACATCCTAAGTAATAATTATTATTTACAGATATGGGTAACCATTCCCTAACCATAGAATCTACCAGGATGGGACTCGAAATTATACGCTAGTGTACTTTTACGCAAGGATACACAATTTTTGAGTTGATCATTGAGGAAATAGCGAAATATATAATACATAAATCTGGGTGTACGTAGGTGAATATTGCATAGTAAGTAAATTAGAGTCATAGAGCAATCACGAGATATTTTGTGAAAACTGATATTAGGGAACGATCTCTGCTTTAACATTCATTGACATATTTTCTTCTATTATATAGGAGCAACCATATCCCACATTCCAAAATTCGTTGAAATGCAGAAATTGACCGTTTCCAAACTGAAAATCAGGCAGGGACTCTCTAAAGCGGTCGGAAAGTAGAGAAGTAGGGACTTACTAGGGCGAAAAAAATGCGCTACCAGAGGGATACAGTATAGTTCGTTAAAAGGATTAGGCTCAAAATCCTCTCATATTATTACAAGACAAACCAAGATGTAATTTCGATGACAATTTCTGCCCTCATCCATAAGCATTCTATTTCATTTGGAGATGCTACCAAAACTCTCCCTTTCCCGAACACGGCGTGATAGTTCATCACAAGGAGAAATGAGTAGAGGCCACAACAAAACTAAGAAGTTGTTACCTTAAAGGGACAGAATGGAATTGAAGAAAAAGAACGGTTAATTCCCTTTCACTTCCGGTCCACAAAACCGAGACTGGCCTTCATAAGTCAACGTATCACGTCTTCGAAGAGTTCGCGCGCACCAAAACACACGCCCCTGGAGGTATCCTAGGAAAGTAAACAACGAGGGAAAGAATACACACCTCCATCTACGAGCAAACACAAAAGCGCCCTTTCCTAACCAATAAGGAACCGGAAAAGGGACACGGGGAGGGTATTGTGCCCTGGATAAGCGCGGGGAACCTAAGGAAAGAGGGTTCCCTAATAGAAGAAGGATTGGGATGGGTTGGTATATAACCCCGGAAAAAATCCCAAAGGCGAAAGATGGGGGTGAGAGGACAGTAAGGGAATAACGAGGAGAAGTAGGAAGAGGAAGAAGCGGAGATAAAGGAAGAGAAAACAAGATGGCAAGGACCTCGCGTACGGAAGGTAATAGGAGGGGCAAAGTGGATAAAAATTGGTAGTCTTATGGAAAGAGGAGATGAGGAGAGAAGAGGGATGTAATGACGTGGAGTTGGAGAAGGAGTATAGAACAGGAAGATAAAGAAGGGGCTTATGAGGAAGAGATTAAGAAAAGGGATGAAAGGGAAAAGGGGAATGCATTGGGGATGGGTTCCGGAGGATGGAAGGGGATTAAACGAAGGGCAAAAATGGAAAAGGGGAGGATTCAGTGATAAAGAAATAATTTTCGGCGAACTTGGGATGGATGATAAATAATTACTTGCCAAAGTGGCAGAGACATTCGAATTATTGCTCAAAGGGAGGATTGCAGAGGTAGAAAGTCAAAACGGCCTACTGACATACTGCAAAAGTGGGCGAATTAGGAAAGCTAGAATAACCTTTCTCTTGATTATTTCCTTAGAGAAAATGCATAACCTACCCTTTTTCTATTGAAAAACTTCGGTGAAATACTATTTTACAAGCAGAAATAAGTTTATACAATGTTGATGGGATACCACTTCTTTGGTTGACTATGTCAGAACTCCCCACCGCACTTGGTCCATTATAAGGACATTGATATCGAGTCGATCTTTTCTATAAGATTTTTCATCGCATTTTCTCCTGGTGTAAACAGTGAGCATTCATACCCAACCATAACTGTTTATATTTCTGCATGTGTTTTGAATAACGACTATTTTTACGAAAAATCCCACAGCGTCGATGCTACCGCTATACACTATCTATTCATAGTTACGTGTCATATAGCTGAGAGTCAGCCGTTCTTTAATAAACAATGAATAAGTCTCAATTAATTTTCACTAAAAGCATTTATTGCAAGGTTAATACCCTTCGATATATGTGAAATGTCAACGCCAACGAGCTTATAAAGATACAAGTATGAGTCCCTGTAACTCCCACGAACAGCATAACGGTCATAGAAATGGAGTATTTAATTTTTCGAAATTCTGCTAAACATGCTGGCCTAAAATCTATCCAGATTAGTATTTAATTTAATTAGGATATAAATAGGTTGTGTATTCATTCATATTACAGTTACAATTCAATTTTCATTGACCACGATCCTACTCGATGGTTGCGTTTAGGGTACCCGATATATGACGCCGAGCTCATATTTGTATCTTAAATAATGACGCTTGGATTTAAAAAGAGAATTAAAGGATATAAGATGATGGTATTTTTGTAACAAGTCTTACGGCTTAAAATCGAAAATTACAAATTTTTTAAGAATGTTGATTTCATACTTATAATCGATTAATATTCCCAACGATCATTTAGTTACCAGCAAATTTATTCGAAATATATCCAGGATCAAATGTGCCATCTACCGGTAGTAAATTTTTGATGAACACTTTCTGGTTAGGTGTACCAGATATCTACTATAATAGATATATTTTTAAAATAAGATAATTTCTGTCATGATTAACGGAGGTATTTTTAAATATTTTTCGAAAAAATAACTCAATTTTCATCCAATGAGAGATCTTGAAAAAACTATGAATAAAATTACTAGGATAACAAATCGCAAAACTTCGGAAAGAGAGAGAGAAAACCAATATTCCGATAGTGTGCTTTTTCACATTTTTAGAAATAAGAGATTATCCTTTTAGCAAAAGCAAAGGAGTCTTACGCTTTCAAGTCTCAAACATAACGCCATTTAAGACCTCTCTCTCTAAATTTATTGTAAATAATAAACGGAAATTTTCAAATTCCATACGCAAGAGTCTCCTCTACAACTGCCGTATCATGGTTCTAGGAATCTGGAGTCCAGTATATTACCGTAAAACACGCTAGACCCCTATGCTTCTCTATTAAGTACCGAAAAGGATTGAAGTAACTGAAGCGTTTACTTCGCTAAATGAAAACTTCAGTAAAACATTGGTAGAAAATTTGTAGAAGTCTGGTTTTATATGACCTCGTGTATGTACATAAAATTGGCATGGAAGTACCCCACAACTAGCAAGTCTCTCGAGAAACCACCTTAGAAGATTCGGTATATATTAACACATTTGTAGCAAGATTAATACGATTTGTTTATTCTCTTCGAAACGGATTTGTCGCTGTTGAACAGCCATAAATCTGGTCACGTGTTCCGAGAGGGGAATCGATGACTGACGCAGAGAGAGAGAGAGAGAGAGAGGAAAGATCAAAGTTGGAAAGGATTGGAAAAAGGGAGGAGATTGTCGTCTCCGGATTTATAAAAGAAGGACCTTTCGGAGAGAGGGGAAGAGAAGGCGAGAACGCCAATAAAATTCACGCGAGCGTAAATCAAAGACGGGGCTTGTATTGAGATCGTTAGGAAGCTGTGGGTAATCCGCCTGTGGCTCTTTGTTTCTCATATTTTGGGTTACTTCAGGTGTGAACTTGATATCGAGCGTTAATTCATCTACTTAAATGTTTTTCATCTCAAAGCGATTATCTGCGGGAAAAGTGGTGTCAGAGTAGCGATGAAGGTCAATTCTTTCCTAAGAATTTGTGGTTTAGAAGGAAAACAACTTTAGTGAAACATTTTGATCTGGGCCTTGAAAGTATTTTAGTGGTGTCATAAAATGGCATGACCGGAGAAATGTAAGATATTCAGGTTATCATATAGAACTTGAATACAATCCGCACAAAGAAAGGTATCGCTGATTTCAAAGGAGACTCTTAGTTGGAGAGTTTTGACTGGAAAATTATTCCATCCTATGCACTGAATTTATACATCAAGAAACTCCAAAATCTCTACAAATACGGAAAAACAAAAATTTTATTTTAAAATCTGCCAAATGTTGATCAAAACAAGGTCAATGGAAATGAATAGTAGTTTAAAATATTTGTAGGATAATGTTCTTCAGATACCCTTTAAACAAAGAAATTGAACAATGCTTTCGGATGTAAATAAATAGTGAAGGATCAAAATTTGCATTGAATATGATCTTTAGCAGAGGAGAAAAAGTATCAGTAAAAAAAAACCTTTTCGGTACATAATAGAGAAATAAAAAGATTCAGCGTGTTATATGGTATTATAAGAGACTAGTTTCCTGAAGCCTTTCTCCAATCACCGCACATTTGATAGATGTCAAATTCCGATTACTTGCAGAAATTCGTCATTTTCTCTGATATCAAATGTCCGTCATGATTTGAGTCCTTTGTCTGACAGCATCACTGGTTCCCAAGGACAAATTACCCAAAGGAAATGACATGAAAAAAGTCTGACAAGATCCGGACTCGAAACCAAGTCTACCAATTGCCGGTTGGTTACTCTAGCCATTCATCTATCCGGCCAGAACACATAGACATTAAGTTTTGATGTTCTGCCCGGATGGATTAATGGATAAATACATATACCGGCAATTGGGTGACGGTTTCGACTCGAAAGAAAAAAAATTGAACCGTTCTGATGACGAAAGAAAAATCAGAGCAAAAAGAGCTAGTCGTTTTAAATTCCATTTTTCCACGAACGATACGCGAAATTAACCGATTAGGGAAGCAAAGTCATAGTGTTTGCACCCCCTACCACACGCCGAAAAGTGGCCAGCAGGTTACATATATAAATGTGAATTTTTGAGTGTTTGTCAGACTTTTCTCATTTCCGTTTCTACTCCTTAAAACTTCCTTGGAGCACGCATTAACGTTCCAAGTCACATTAGCCCTTTTCGTTTTCATAACTTATTCCCTTATTTTAAATAAACTTCGAAGCCTTCTCCGTCAGTGTGACGTAGGGTGCATCTTTCAACTCTTACGAAAAGTTATATTTTATCAGAATACATTTGGGAATATTCCTAAGATTAATCTTTCTTAAAGTTATTCTGTAAGAATTTGATTATTCATTGAAAAGTAAGTTTTTTTCAGCTGGAAGAAATGGAGACACACTCATAAGAGTTTGAAGTCAAGCGAAACTGATTTATAAAGTAGGTGAGATACTTAAAAGGCTACCAAAGGCGCTCTATAGTGTTAGCTGAACAGTTCAAAGTCAAAACCTATTTAAGACGTAATTACCGAGCTTTAAAAGATACATGATATGCAGTTAGAATACATGTGAAATAATAAGCGAGTAAAAGCGAAGAACTTTTATGAGAGAAGGAAATATAACGAAAGTTCACTCCTAGCAAATATATTTACCCTTCGCCAATATCATGCTGTACGGCTAAAGGTTTATGCTTTTTCACTCTCATATGATGAATTACGAGAAAAGTGATGTAAGTGATATTACTCAGAATTCTATATGAATTTAGTCCTCTTCCCTTATCTTAAAGTTACAATGTTTCAAGAAGACACAACGGATTATTCAATCAAAGTAGGGATACTACCCGAAGAGTAATTCTACAGCTATATACGGATGTGAACTTATACAGAATAGGATTAATCAAGCTTGGATTTAAAACGTACTGTTCCTTCCCGTTAGATATAAGAATTAAGAAATCGATACTAATTCTAATGAAATGTCGAGATAAGAACGCTCTACGACACAAATGGCAAACCTTTCTACGAATAAAATTTAAGGTACAACATGGAAAAAGATGAGAAAAAACCCTTCGGGGGTTTGGGACTATGAAATTAGATGTCTGAAAAATAGTCGCATAGAAAGTGTCGAAAATGCCATCCTATTCGAAGGATATTTTCAGTCACGTTATGTAGGTGACCTTCGAAATAGATATTCCGAAAAAAAATGAAAAGCTCGGAGAATGTAATTAAACTTAGAGATGAGATAAGAGAACTCGTGAAGGGAAGAGATTGATGACGCAGACAATGGCGTAGCAACGTGTGGGGGAGGAATTAAGAAGGTATCGCGGATCAAAGAGAAGAGCGCAGGATTGGAGGGAGTTGTTCGGAAACAATCTGTTAGTCGATTTGGAATGGAGGAATGGGGAAGTTGGCCAGATTGGAGTCTGGATGGAAGATTAGGGATTTCGGAGGGCGAGAGATTTTAGGCAGAATCCGTTAGGGGAGGGAGTTTCGACGCCTCCGTTGAACAAAGAATAGCGCATGGATTAAATGGAAGATCGGAAAATAAAAAGGGAATTTATAATGGATGACGTTAGCGGGACTCTCTCGAGCGCGTCTCTGACTATTGTTAGGAAGATTCGAAAGCATTGTAATATGCATAAGAAGTGAACTGCTTTCAGCTTGATTTCCAAGGGAATCGTTTACGCGGCGTTAGTTAACGCCGCGAGATTATTTTTCCGAAATGGAAAGGTGTAATCCTGTAGGAATACATTAATCGCCCCTGCGCTGAGGGCATAAAGGACTAAATCCAAGCGTACTCAAGACGAAAAAAACTCGGATGGATGGCAATGACCCAGATATTGGACATGATACAAGTTTGATTGATATTTCTGCCGGATGTATATGGCATGATAGCATTAGAACATATATCCCATTTTTTATATTCCTCCGTGAATCACACGACGTCGATTCTAGCTTTTGAGCAGCTGTTTGTTGACTGTGCATACTAGGAAATGTTGCGACAAGAGCATTGCACTTAAATGGCCTACTTCTGTAGCACTCTTTAATGCATAATACACTTAGCTGATGGCTTCTATAAAGCATACAGTTGGTAATCACAGATATACAGTTTTGAAAGTGGCGAACATGTTAACAAAACTGAAAAAGAAAAAAAATAGATGGCCGTGTACACGTAATATCATAAAGTGAACATAAGAGAGGGAAAAATATATATTAGGGAATACGTAATGGAGAATGCAAACAATTAGTCATCTTTAAGTAGCACATATAAACGGTAAAAATTGGATTAACCCTAGGATAAAACTTATTTTCACATCTGTTTTAACAAGGAAGAAAATTATCAACAGGGATTCTATGGCAATTAAGCTATGATGCACTGAATACGGCTATCAAAAATATCGGCCACGAGTTCTTCTATTTCTAAGTTTAATTGAGCTGTTCATCTATAATAGTTAGTGTCAAGTACAGATATTTAGAGCACATAGCTTGTAAACATGGCGACGTAGTTCGTGGAAATTCCTCAGAACTTTGAAAATAACCGAATATTTACAATAATGTTCAGATACCAAGCAGGTGACCTGGTATGTTGCGGTACCATGTCATTTTGCGACCATAATTAGAATTCTTGAGGCTTCACTGAGGTGAGCAGAGTGGCTGCGCAGGACAGGAGAGAAGTAAATTGCACATTACTAAAACCGCAAGTATGCGTGAAAGGGACTACGATGGCTGAGACACAAAGAAGTAAAAAGCTGAGATAATAGGAGATTCTTCCAAAGGAGAAGACATCGAGAAGGGAGATGAGAAAATCAGATTCATTGGCGATATTTCAATTTGAATTGTTTCCAGCATTTAGATACTCATAATCGTAACTGCATACATTTATTTATTTAAACTCCAAGGTAAATCTCGAAAACGTTTTACTTTCTCAAAGACAGATAGTGAAATGCTTTCCAGGCAAACTAAAAAACCACGTAGTTCTACAGCCAGCGTAAAATGCTAGACAAGGGTAGCTTCCAAAAGGTAACGCAGAAAGATGATGAGTACTTGATGATTCAGCAGCAATGTGCTAGGCGTAATCAATTCGTTAAATTTGGTCTTGGCAATATTGAATCCAGCGTGCAAAAAGACTGGTTAAAAATTATTTTTTGCATATGCTACATTTTTAAGGCAAAGCGCAAAACTTTTTCCTTAAATTATACAACTTTTATCGAAAAAAATGCAGGGAAGTACCCTATTTTTCGAAACATTTAACGTACTCAAAACGTAAAATTTGGAAAAAGTCCCTCACATTCTCGAATAATGTGTAGTTGGACCTTCAGAGCAACTTCTTAAGGCAGCTCAGGACAAATGGGTAACGCATTCATCACCCGAACCGGTACGAATCTCATCTGGGATTATGGATAGGAATCTTACGCAGTATATCATGACTGGTGATGAAATGGGCAATTGGAATTAAAGCTAAATAGAGAAATGGAAATATTGCGCTGTATTTTAAAGGCTATTTATTTCTATACTTCCTACATTTCCACCCACAATTTGATGCTCTTTACGCCGAACAATAATATACGTAATCTCCTTAGCAACGCATTAACCTTGTATAACCACGCAATTTTTCATAAGTACAGAAAACAGATAAATCACGAAAATAATGATGCAATGACCCCTGAACCCGAACAGCAACCGACGAGAGAATTTGAAAACGCTTTAGATAGCCCGAGAGGGGAGAAAAGTTCAGGAAGAAGAGATTCTGAAAGGAAATGGATGGAGAGAACAGCGGCTGTTGAAATTAATGGGCGTTAGAGTGAGATATATTTGACAGGATGGAGAGGGGAATAATCGGGGCAATCAAGGAAGGGACGAAAGAGAGTTGGTTGAAGGGGCTGTCACAAGAGCGTGGGTCTGAAATATTTTATCTCTTGCTTGAAAGCTGATGAATTCAGTTTCTATCAGATATGCTGTTGTCACCTCTGAAGCATCGCAAGAAGAGGAAATCAACATATCCCAAAGGATTTACGCAAGTGAGAGAAACGGATGTGATTGGGAATCGAACACCGATCTTCTCCTTCGGGGCACATTTTTAATTTTATATTTATCACGAAATATCACTCTAACACTAAAGGCTTACATTTATAGAAATCATTGAAAGCCCCAGTGATACAGACCTTAAATATAAACAAACTTATTCAATAGATAAAGCTATTGCCTTGCTCTTGATATTAGGCAATTTTAGGTAAGATAAGAATAACATCTTAAAGAGATCCCGGATAACCAAGTGGGTTGCGCATATGCTTTTGGTGAAACCGGCCTCGGGTTCTATTCCTGATGGCTGGATGTATGTCCATAATAACCTCATTTATCGAGGAACTTTTAACAATACTGATATCACAACATCTTGACGTCCATATGGTTTAAGCCTTAGCTGATCGTAATACTTCCAGAGACATTCCTCATTGTAATGTGTCGAGGACACATTTTTGGTTATCTGTATAATATGGTCATTTTTTACATCACTCTTTCTACTACTCTTTTTATCTCTCGTATATTTCTATAATCATAATAAAAGCGCAGTTCCTTGAGATATTTTGAATTCTATTGATTAATTCCTGACCTCATATAATTAATTGAAGATGAAACACACACAAATTGTTCAAAAATGCTAGGGTGTTACAAAACAATCATATAAATTAATGCAAAATTAAAAAAAATCAACGTGGATTTATAATCCAATTTATATTCCTCACGTTGACAGCCGCAGTGTATCTCATAGATATCTTATATTATACACTGAATGTGCTGGCTGTAACCTGTAGACTACAAATTGACAGGAGTGTGGATAATTTATTTGTTCTCTTAATAGCGGATGGCAGGAAGATGTTGGGCTCCATCCACCAAGTTATAACATTAGCCCTACAATAATAGTGTATCGTAGTCTCTGACCCTCTCAGGAAGGGGTTCAAACCCCCGAAACCACCCTCATGGCCACGTCTCTGAGTCTTGAGATCATTTTGCGACCAACGGAGGGTTAAGTGGGAGCTGCTGAAAGCACTATTCCCAAATTGGTTGTAACGTCCGAATTTTTTAGTAATTGCAACATCTAGATTGCGGCCAATAAGTTTTTGAAATTAACCATTATCCTTGTTATGTATACATTTTTTTCTTTCAGTATTTCACTGTACACACATTATCCGTAGATATCTCTATTAGAACATATACAAGAATGATACGTATGGTTACTGAGACTTTAAGAGTGATAAATAACAATGAGATGAGTATTGAATATCTTAGAAAAGATAAAGCTTAATGATTGGAGAGAAAATAGAGTTACGAAAAATCTGATATTTTCCACCGCAGAATGACAATATATCTGATCCCAAACACAAAAGCCCTTCTAGATTTTGATAAGGAAACCGAAAGCAAAAGTTCAGACGCGAAACCTTTTCCTATCAAATTTAGATTTTCAAATTTAGTTGTTTGGTGGTAAGGTAATTTACCAGAATCTGCAGGGAATAACGCTGATAACTCTAGAACTGCTCCCTTCACTCCAATCTCATTTAAATTAGACTGAATGGACGACAACCGACGCCGATAGAAATGTCCGAACGTCCACTTCGATAGCTAACTGCACGAGTGTCAGAAAAGTAGAGGATTAATTGAAAATCCAGCTTTCTACACGTATAATTTTAGTATTCCATCAGTATTATAAAATGTGCGCAAAAAATGGCAATAATCAAACTTCAGTCAAGGACACAAACGAATCCGAGATAAAGGAAACTTTGCAAAATTCACCCATTACAAAAGTTGAAACTCATCGCCATTGTGGCGGAGACAGTAATTACGCATATTTGAGGACCTTTCATGCCGTTTGGATAAAAATTAATGTATTGGTCCATCTCTCCGTTTCAACGATTCGCCGATGCAATATTAATCCGCGCGCACTCTGTGCCCACGTTTAGCAACGAGGGCATCGAAAAAATGATACTGCACCATAAATACATAAAAACATTCGTATATTTTCCGAATTTGCATCAAAGCCGGTACGCGCGATTTAATGGGGATTATGCAAGGACATGTGAAGGCATAGGAGCGGCTCCAAATGCAGAGTCGCGATCGAAATAAAAGACGAACAAATAACGAGAAACATAAAGCATACTCACGTTTCGATGAACTTGGTGGCGAGCGTACGTGAGCGTGAACAGCTGGGAAAAATTACGCAATCCGACCGTGAATCCTATATTAACTCCAGCGATGATTTCTAAGCGATCCCCACCACCGATACGTGCGCGACTTTTGTTAACGATAGTTATATATGTATGAATTTATCCCGGAGAGCACCCACTGATATTTTCATCCGCGCTATCCATAATGCCTGGATCGTGAGTGACTTTCTTTCTGCGGGAGATACTTATTAATATAATGCATGGCCCAGTTCCAGCAATCAAAGACTTGCATAAATAAACGAATATCCGTCGAGACGGTCTGATTGCATGAATGTTGAATACGACCAATCCGTAAGTTTATTAGATCGGTTAGAGCGGCCGTCTTTTGTCTACGTATGATTTTCGGGGCGTACCTTTAAACAGAGATGATATGAATTTTGAGCTCATTCACAGTGATTGTAAACTATTTTTTCACTAGAGGGCATATCCATCTATCTAGACAATATTTTCCTGAATTCCAAAGAACTATTGTCTGAATCCGATCTCTTAAAACGTAGATGGTTAGGAGATAATAAGTATGGGTCTGTTTAATCGAATGCATTAATAAATATTCTTGCAGGCAAAGGCGATTTGACGATAATATTGATATCAAACTGTGGATGAATATCTTATAAATCCGATGCCACCAGCATCAGTAAAACTTAGGTATAAGTCACTAAGATCTGTCAACAAAATCAGAAAACATTTGCACAATTAAATTAATTTCCGACATTAAAGGCTTTGCAATTTAATTTTAGAACAATTAGCAATTAATACGAAACTGCAGTAAGGAAGGAAGTAATGCTCTATTTAGGACAAACATTTATAAAACAAAAGACGAAAATGTTGTCATTTGACATTCTAACAATTCCAGTGATTGGGATAAAGGTTTTGGGAAATATCAAGCAAAGCATCTCGCAAAAAAATCTGTCCTGATAAAACAAAATATTTGAGAATACTTCCAATACAATAATTGCATGCATTAACTCCAACCTTAAGCATTAAAATATGAAAATTTAACCTTCAGTTTCAAATATCGCCAGTTTTGTATGCTAGTATAGTATATGTTACAGAATGAATTCATTGGCTCCATCATAGTAGAACAGAAATAATACGATAAATTATCATCCTGAGGTTTACAACAAATCCTCTGAGTTATTAATTGACTAACATTAACTTATTATAAAATTGTTATTACAAACTATTATACTATTACTTATATTATAACTATTGTAATAATGGATGTATGTCCATAATAACCTCATTTATCGAGGAACTTTTAACAATACTGATATCACAACATCTTGACGTCCATATGGTTTAAGCCTTAGCTGATCGTAATACTTCCAGAGACATTCCTCATTGTAATGTGTCGAGGACACATTTTTGGTTATCTGTATAATATGGTCATTTTTTACATCACTCTTTCTACTACTCTTTTTATCTCTCGTATATTTCTATAATCATAATAAAAGCGCAGTTCCTTGAGATATTTTGAATTCTATTGATTAATTCCTGACCTCATATAATTAATTGAAGATGAAACACACACAAATTGNAGATAATTTTCAGATACAACGAAAGGGTAGGCCATTCCAAGTAAACAATACATTAATACTATCAATCGTATGAAACTTCAATTAACTCCTTTTTTTCGTTTGGAGGGTTTTAATTTCATCAGTGCTATAACGTGAGGTTGTTCCGTGACACGTGCTAATAAAGACTGCGGATGAATGGGATAGGGAATGGCCGTGATCAGATTCCTTTATTAGTCTGTCGAAATCAAACCTGTATAGGCTTAATAAATGCCAGTGAGATTATGTTACGGTGTCAGATGAAAAGAAAAGATAAATATCTAGTGATTTACGTTCTTTGAGCTCGAACTAACACTATTACCTCCCGAGGAATTTTTGTTAGCTGAATTTTATTGAGATTTTGAAAGAGCTTTTTCCAAATAATGCCCTACGGCATTGACGTGTAAACAATGCAATGGCATAACGATGAAAAGATAGAACGTTTCCGTGCTGCTTTTACAGCAATGAATAGCGAATTTATTCTCCGTTAATGTTGCTTTTAATGCTATTTACAAAGGAATGCCTTAGATGTCTTCCCTTGCCTTTGGATTTGTTGATTATACCATTGCTCGTCTTAAATTGTTTCAGTTATCGTAAATGCATTCCTTAGGCCTTATAATTCCCAACGAAAAATATTCGACTAAGAACTACACACAGTTTCTGATATAATTTATAACAAAAACTAATAATGTTAAGTGCACTACTTTCAATTTTAATTATAGATATATTTGTATCTCGTTTATGATTATTTGAAAAGTAAATTGGACACGAAAGGCCATTCTCAGAACATATAACCCATTTCTCAATAATACCTCTCCGCAGAGCTAAGTTTAAAATGATGCTTAGTTACAGATTTTTTTCTTTAGCTTAACTACTGATGTCCAAACTTTTATTACCAGATTTTATGTAAACTGAATAAACAGTAAACATTCCACTAGGTACATCATAAACGGTCAATCATTGTAGTAATTTAAGTTCGAACATTGGTCCATTAAAAAGAAACGATGATGAAAATATTATATAAGGTAATTCTGTGAAAACAATTTAATCGACTGAATAATTGACTATATTTATCATAATAAAAATATTCTAGAATGCACAGCGTATTCATCGTCTGACGGGAACGGGACGTCGGGCTTTTTCAAGTCCGTTCCTCCTTGGGGATTTTCCTATTTACCTTGTCGTGCAAAGTCACCTAACCCTATTTCTTGTGCACAGCGTATATTTTTCTATACTTCATTCTTTAAAAAATCCATTCTACTTGACCTCGTTCCTTGTAAAAAATCAAGCTCAGCTGTTTCATTAGATTATAAGAGCTAAAAAAATCCGTCTTACGAATTTCAAAAGGAGCATTAAAGCTAGCATATATTTTACCAAACTTTTAGCTAACACTGGATGATTTCAAATAAAAAATCTTCACTAACTATTTACCACGATTGAATTACATTTCGAAAACTGAACTTGCATCTTCGTTTTGATTCAATTTTTGGTTATATGGCAAAAAACAAATCATGATTCTCAATTTTTTGTAACGCTAATGGATAAGACTATTCAATTAACGGATAAATACTTTCATAAGGAATGGTAGGCACGAAAAGAAAGAATATTGCTGTTTTTCTTCTAGAGTCACATTAAATTGCTTATTCCGAAAGTATTAGCGTGTTAGATTTATCAGCATTCACGTCACGCTATAGAAATTGTCGTTCAGTTGAACATGTCAAAAGAAATTCTACCAAAGATTTCTCTTCCATTTATATACATTAAATCAGCTAAGCATAAGATAGTTGAGGGAAGCATTCATTGCGTGACCGCTTAGAAGTATGCAATCTTCTAAGATCTCCGCACGAAGTCCTCATTCAGGCCGAAGATCGCTCATTCATTTACGATATCCATTATCTAAGACGCTATAAAGTCTGCCATCTAATATGATTCATCCATCAACAATGAAAATATATGGGAGACGAGAAAATTTCGCAACAGTTCACCTATATGAATCATTCTGACGTTTGGTGCCACTGCATAGTACCATACTGTAGGCATTTGTATTGTAATTTTTGCACTTATACCAATAATGAAGTTATACGGTTCAATACATATTTACTCATCAATATCTAATGGCTTTTGTATTTCAATTACATAACTGACAATTTTAATGTGCAGCATTCTATTCCAATTCTTTTATATTGTCAAATTCAAGTATCGCAGATAGAAGCTTCTTTATAGATGAGGTTACCTCTAAATAGCTTAAATTTTCCAAAAATTGCCATCCATATTTTATATTATTTGGAAGGTTGATGAATAAAAAATTCTACCTCTTGTTTGTAGTGTCTCAATTGTTTTTTTGATAACCTCAGAGAAGGAGTCCTAATAGTTGGCGTCTTCTTCTATTTGTTTCATCAAATATCCTGTTTTCAAAAGTAAAGAAATTTCATTGAGAAAATCTGGAACTTTTAAGTTGCGATTTACTCTGGATAAGCCTCTACATCTATATTAATGCCCTGCCAGTCGCCGTTCGGCATTTTGGAAGGGGTGTGAACGGTGAGAGTTCGAGCGACTTCCTTAGATTCTTTTTAGCGCGCGTTCTTAGCGGAAAGAATGAGTCCTTCGAACGACTGTTTCTCTTACTTTATGCTGGTCGTCAGATAGACCGAGGTAACAGGGGTCTCATAATACCGATTATGTCTTCCGCCAATATACTTTCTCTTAGTAGTAGTAGTAGTATTGTAAAAAGTGCTTCGACAGCTTAGATCATTTCGCACGTAGGCTCACACCGGGAATCGAACCCGGTACCGATTTCACTGAAAAAGACCTCGGGACCCCTGAACCCGGTACCGCTTTCACTACCGCGCTGCCCACTTAGCTATCCGGGAGCCACTTTCTCTTAGTTTATAAAGTAATCGCCTGACCTAACTTCTAATCTCCATTCTTAATCTTTACCTAAGCTTACACAAATCTTCTCTTAAGTTTCGTTTAGACTTAATTTTGTAAGATAACGTTACCAAGTTCATGGCCATAGCAGAAATGTACTCATCCTTTCATACTGCATTTCAATCAAAGCACTAGTAAAATATTTCGACATTAAATATTACGAGTATATGTTAAATATTCTTAAGAGATTACTAATGCGATCTAAAATTTGACAGACCTACAATATCGAATCCACTAAGTATCATTACAAAGCCAAATGGGCCATACAGAAAACGAATCAGGTAAGGAGATTCACTTTCGAAACTAATCGTGCCCTTTGGCAACCTTAAACGGTCCATTCTGCTGTCAGACCACTGCTCGTTTACATCATAATCACTGAAGGACGTGAAGGTAAGCGGAATGGTAACCGAGAGGCGTTCGTAAGTGGTAACATTACCGGCTCAAGTGAGCAACGTGATTTGGGCTGCACAATGCCCCTCTAGTGGGAGAATAAAAACATCTCCGCAACCGCTTCCTAGACACAATGCACTCGACCTTACTGGACTTGAGACACGGACTGCTTGGCGCGGAACCCATTAACAGGACACTGCGATCCTATCCCCCAACGCTCGATCCTTTGTCTCTGAGAGACCTTGTCCTAATGTAATATGTGCAGAATAAGGCAGAGTCACCCCTTCATCTTCTCCATGGTCATAATCATCTACTTCACGGTCGACCGATCACTTCGGCCCCTTACCTAACAAGCTATCACGCTCCTAACACAGATTTCAGCAAAAAGTGTCCTATTTTAAGATTTTTTCTATAGTTCTATGCTTGGCTAGAGCGCTTTTCAGCAAGAATTGGGATTAAATCATAAATATACGAGACAGCCAATGAATCATTCAGAGCTTACAATTAAACGCAATTCACTATGTCGAAAAGGAAAGCTAAAAAACAGGGCAACTCATGTCCCAAAGATTGTTCAGCATTGTAATGCAATAACTAAGGCAGAGTAATAATAATAACTGAAATAACACCAACAAATTATAAGATATTAACAAGTAAATTAGTCGCGAATTTGTGTCCGGCGTAGTTCTAGCATTTTCATTGTTTAAAATCTAATAAGGTTCTGTAAATACCACTGTCTTTCCATGTTTCTATTCTACTTAAATAACCAAATTATTCCAAGATTCCGATATAATAGCTTTCACTTTAGTACAACATAAGGCTTCAAGGAAATGTATTCGAGAAAGAAGTTTAGAAGAATTTAACTGTAACTTACATCTGATTGTTTAGTGAATACATTTAGGTTTTTAATGATACACCTCAAATTATGGGAAAAAATTAATGAAAATTGACTGCAAGAATTGTTCGAAATTTTTAAGGCGTATACACTCTTTAAATTTTTCTTTTAGTAAGAAACGAAAGCAGTCGAGAAAATTTCACAAAAGAAAACAAAGCAATTACAAATAGGATGATTTGAGTACAGAAATCCTCTCCTGATTCATCAAATGACAGTGAAATCTCCGCGAATTTAACCAAAATTACAAAAATTCACATTTTATCGACATCTACGGAATTTGAAATTGAAAACGTTCCTTGTGATTCCATAACAAATAATTTCGTCCAAGAGACTGCTTTCAGGTAGGTCAGCGAAAGATCCAGGTTCAAGTCCCGGGATCGTTTTAACTTTTCACACCCATTTTCCAATAATAGCACTCTTAGAAACACTTTCACGAATAAATAATGCTTAACCGTGGATGATGCAATTTTTCATGTAACTTTATTACGAGGAAGCTCCCTCTAAGGCAATTTCAGAATCCAAGAAAGAACGGAGAGCCACGGATTCCTCTCATTTTATAACACAATTCCGTCTCCCGTCGGCTGCTCCCTCGCACGATCTTACGATCTCCACTTTCCATTACAAATGGGAGTCATTCGTCACACGGAGAATTACGTGTAAGAGTAATGAGAATCCGGGCACCAAGGTAATCTCGTTCCAAAACTCCTCGGCCGCAGCCACTCGCTCCGAGGTATGGAAAGGACGATGCTAATTTCATCTCTCGCCACCCTTTCTCCCCGTTAATTCTTTTTTTTTCCGGTCAAGAACGCTTCCCGCGAACAAAAGACTCGAAAGCAAACCCCCGTCTTCATTCCACCCCGCAAACAGCATTTAGAATTTCAAACGGGTAAATGGAGGTAGGGTGGCCGAGTTTATTTTCAGCCGCCGTCGAGGTGTGTCTATATGGGTGAACAGGGTGTCCCCGAAGTTCATGAATATTTATGGGGGAATAATGATGGATTCACACGTGAGTGTGGGGGAATAAGATGAGGAAAAGTGTAAGGCGAACTCCATAATGAGTGTTGGTTGAGCATTAGGTCGCGGATTACGAGTTCTTGTTGGATTAAAAAAGTTGATGGTAACTGTGTTTTTGACTTTTCTCAGATTACTGAGAGCCATAATTTCATTCTGGACGCAGCGAGCATCATTTATAAGTTCTTCTCGCCTTAATGCAGAGCGCGAGAAATGCGCAACGGTCTTCTGCTTTCTACGGCCTAAGTCGATGCGGTAACATTTGATTTAATCTGCTTGATAAAGATGTACTATGGTAGAACGTAAGAGAGAAACTTCGTAGAATAGAAAGAAAATTTGCTCAGTAAGCATCTGTTCGTGTTAGCTCAACGTACGAATAATGATAATGAGATTTGTGTCATAATAGTATACGTAAATGACATCTAAATAAGACTTCTAGAGATGGGCTAAAAAAGAATTAATATGGGAAAATATTCTTATTTAACTTTCTTCTAAGAAAACAAGCCGTCCATATACCTTAGTTGTAATAAAAGAAAATAATCTTAACAATCTTAATCATTCAACAGCATCGTAATCGATAAATCTCTCCATTACAATGTAGCTTCCAGAAACTAATTCATCTTATCTAATTTCCTCCTGTTGATGTTTTTCGACCATGGTGCGCAGTGATTAGCTTACTAGCGTTCAAATAACAAGGTCCCTAGGTCGAGTCCCGGTTAATCGGACCTTTCTGGTTAATGCATGACTGTTTGTGTTCGTCCTAATAATAATAATTGAAACTAATGTACTAGGGATCATCTTCCTATTTCTATCAAAGAACTATTATTATTACGCTAATTTCCACAAACGGTTACTGGATAGTTAATATAGTAAAATATCAGGCCTTTATTCCTATTATAAGTAAATACCTCTCAAGTGAAATAGATTCTCATTTCTTTTTTAAAATCTAAAAAATGTATAAAATTAGTATTTTATTTTATATATCTAATGCTATAACATATAATGGTAAACTGATTATGTAAATCAGTTTTTATTAATCAGCTAAAACTATCCACAAGATATGAAAAGTTTAACGAAAACAAAAGTGTTTTATCTCCTTCAGGGCTGCTAGCCTAAAATTGGGTGGCTAAAATATTTCTTCTGAGTCTATTGTGCATTGAAATGCCATGCTACAGTTTCCCAATGATTGACAGGGTACGTTAATGGCATATTTAGCGTTAACCGCATCACGCTACATTAACGAATCATCCCAGTGAAAGAGTTATTTGACCTTGAAAACATTTTGAAATGCAAATAAATGCCAATTTTACAGCCACGCCAACCCAGAATCCACCCCTTTCCCTTCCAATTTGATTTAGGACATCGAAGTTGGGTACCTGCAATCGTAAATCAAGGCGCTAGCATATGAAATAACTGGAAAGATAACTGCTCATTACCACAGGATAGATACCGTTTCCTTAAAAGTCTCATAGACTATGAAAAATGCCCTTACCTTAACAATTTTGGTATATCTTAAAAGCGGAAACGGTCTTGTGAAAGTAGGATTACGAGGAATATCCCGTTTGGAAAACTGGGTCACAGAAAGAGGATTTTGCATACTAATAACGTCTTTAGATACAAATCGTACCGAAAGATTGATGGTATTCAAGATCGTAGAAATATGTACTTTGAAAGTAATGAAGGCCTTAATTCTAACCACAGCCGAGATAAATCATTATAACACAGACTACGCCTTCAACCGGCAGGGCAGCCGTTTCATGGCAAAGATTAAGAGGTGCGCTCCGCTATTTCTGCATATCACAGGCGGTAAAAATGTGAATTCTGTAGTAAACAGCAGAAATGTACAGAAAAAAATGGTGAAACTTATTGAGTTACCGCTTCACAATGATTGCTAATGTATTTCAATAAACTTTTTCGCGTCGAATCGATAGCTTCGGGTTATCTTTCCGGTAAGGGATTTTATGGAGGAAATTGAATGAAAACAGTCCGCCCTATGAGTAAGATCCTCAACTCAAGAGGTGAGTAGTAAGAATAATTTAGCGGTGAAAATTATAAAATTAGTTAATAAATTGACTCTGAAGAGAATGAAGTTAAGAATTTTAAGAGGAGGTTAAGCAAAACGAAAGGCAAGGGAGAACACCTATGGTGACATTGAAACGTCGCTGGACCGAGAAGCTTCCCTTCCGTTAAGCTTTCCAGAAGATTACAGTGAGGCTCAAATTCCTCGAAATCCGCCAATTCGAAGATTCGGACCACCTAAGGAACAACCAGTTCTTCTACACATGTGCACCTTACGTCGCTACTTGAATTATTCTGTAAAGCACGCTACGGGTAGCGTGTGGTTAAGGGATGGTGAGGATACTCTTAATTTGAAAATAAATTTTCTTTTAAAAATTCTCTTAATTTGTGAGAAAAATACGAAGTTCGCCGTCTCATTTATTATAATGGCGTTCCACCAAGTACGGCCAGATCATATTGATTATCCCCCTAATATTATTTTGTGAATTCGACGTACAGCTAAAACATCCATTCCTTTGTTTCCTCTATCGACTTTTCAATTATCATCTGCGGGTTTTAGTAATAGTACTCTCAAAGCTGATGCGTTTCACGGAAAGCTGGATAAACTACGGCTTTGCTATATCATTTTCCCGCTTTCGATAGCTCTCTAATCTTATTATGTTCGCAATGTTTCATGTCATGAAATGTAATTGATCATTATACGCGTCAAATGAAAGGCATTCCGAAGTGCTCTTAGTGAGATATTCCTTGAATATTATTTCAATACTATTCTGAGCGGGACAACTTAAAATGTCCAACTCCTACACAAACAAAAATTGTATTTTTTAATTTATGACTTATTGTATACTCCTTATTACTGAGCTTCAAATGCAAATGTGCCATGCAACAGGATGTTGCCCTTTCTATTGCCTTAAGAATTGGTTTAGGTGCTACATTTCGGCGACACACTGCGATAGTTTTCAGTGAAGAAAGTTAAGAATCAATGCAATGTATGGTTTGATGAAACAAATGTACCATCATTCTCAAATTTCTTGATATTCATCATATCTCTTTAAACAAAAAATGAAACTTACGGAAAACCCTAACAATTCGCAATTTTATCTCCTTCATATTGTAGATTATAAAATGATTTAGCATATCACATATATAACAAGGATTTTTACCATCAGCATACTTTAATTGGTTATAATCATGATATACATTTATGGGTGCTGTGCAAAGTTTTCAGCGGTTCTTTCACAACTAAGCCTAAAGATTCCTGGAGGATCTACATAATTTCTCACCACTTAAAAAATAAATTATATTTATAAATGTCCTTTCTTCTCATGAAAATAGAACAGAAGGTTCTCTCTAAACTTTCCACCATCCACCTTCATTCTTGGCCCTCGACCTTTTCACATTCCTTTTCAACGAGACTCTTTATCCTCTTTCTTCAGTCTTTCTTTTCGGACCCATTCTCTCTCCACTTTCGCTCCAATAACTCATAAAAAAAACCCTCCCTAACTCTTACCAAAGACTTCTTCCCACCTGTTCCCCTTCTACTTCCTCGTTAACAAAATTCCTGAACTTCTTTTTTCCACCGTAACTTTTCTTTTTTAATGGCAGCTGACCGTGTTGGAAAATCCCACGCGACTCAACGAACGGTATGGATAGCGACGGGCGCAAAACTTTGTCCCTTCCTTCCCCTTACGCCTTGCCAAGTCGCGGGCCTTTTATGAATCGACCCCCGCCGCATGAAAACGCGGAAACCATCGAAAAAAAAACCTAATGAAAATTTTCACGCTTCGAAGGGTAGAGATCATTCCGATTCCTGGGAATTTTAATTAGTTTGCCGTCCTCTTGGGAGATGGAAAATCGCCCGGCGGAGGATACGGCGTGCGGAGATTAAGTCGTGAATTGGTTGATGCTACGCGTGCGAGAATGAAGACGTACCGAGGCCGAAGTCTTATCGGTAAGGGCAGGGTACAGAGGATTTGCGGAGATTTGATGAAGGAGAAATGAAGCTGGGGAAATATTTTTGAGGATAAGTTCCGAAAGGTAAAGGAAACTGTAAATAAAGTGGTTTTGGGAGTGAAATTTTATACATGCTGAACCTTTGTGATCTCGATGCTGAAATAATAAGAAGCCACACAACAGCAGATATCTTCAAATACATCCCTACAGCAACCCTTAAGACTCAAGAAATTACGTGTTACCCATTGGAACATTAATCACTTATCAGCTAATAGTGATTTTTATTGATATAGGGGTGCTCATAAGATGCTGCAATATGAATTAAGTAAGTACTGCCAAGTTTTTGTCGAGTAGATAAGTATGAAGCGTAAATATTACTTGAAATTTACAGGCATAAAGCAGCAGAAAAACTTTCTTTCCATAGGTTGTGGTGAAAACATAGGTTGTCATTAGTGCACCATTTTCAACCTTTGCCAATATTTTTGAAATATCACTACAATATTTCGCATTTTCGGTCTTCAAGATATGTCTACACAATGTTATAATACGCTAAGGTATTTAGCTAAACTTTAATGACTCTACACCAAACATATACAACATTTAATTATTCAGAATAGTTTCCGCTGCACAGTCTAGCTACACGACATCAGTTAAATATTTAAAACCATTTCGTTAGTGAAACATACACATTTATCTCCCTTTTCCATATTTATTCGTACACCCCCTGCTATACACCAAATAATTTTCATTGAAAGGACAGATTGGCTCCTTAGAGTAAGGAATAAACATACTGTAACCACTGTGGATTTTTTATGCCAGGAGGATATGGTCTGACGATTTATCTTTAATGTATTAGACATAGTAAGTGTTATCGAGACCGCTTCATGATAAATCTCCAAACAATATTTCATCTCAAGAACAGGAATATTACTGAAATATATATCGACATGCAGATTTTATTTTAATAGAGAGACAGATAATTGCAGCGAAGGAGGAAGTAGCTTTAATACCGGAAAATATCGAAAAATATGACAAAATATTTTAGTTGCAATCGCAAGAATATGGACGTTAGAGATTTGGTTTAATCCAAGTTCGCTCGCGTCAGAATTTTGTATAAGATCACTCGCGGGTTTAAATAACATTCAAAGCATTTTATTTTATATTTACTGAGTCAATGCAGTTGTACATGAAATGAATTTGTTGCAGTTTTATAATTACGATAGGATTTGCTAGAATAAAGGCTTCTTCACATCAAGAGCGATGTTGCTGTTATTAAAAAATATAACTTTAAGTGTTTCCTAGCTGTACGAGTACGAATATCATCATTTTTATAAAAGTTTAACATTTTCTGTGAATTTCTTTTGCGTACTTTAAGGGCTTTAGGCAAAAGAAGAGGTGTTAGAAGTTGAATGAAAACAAATCAAAAGAATATATTCGAATATGAAAAAATGATAAGTTAGACATATCTATCTGCATTATTTTGATTTACTATAATTAAGAACAACGTAATAATAAAATAATTGAATTGATTTTCGCTCTTTTTGTTCACGAAACATCGCCTCAGCCACTGTTTCACGCATCCTTTCCAACGAAGCCTTACCAAAGTGTTGGTGGTCTGACCTAGACCATTAATTGTAGAAACAGTTGAACGTATCTACTTTAGCTGGAAGTGAAAAACCAAATGACAGGTACCGCTATTACAAAAATAGTTTTGAGGACGTCTGAAGGGGGAGCGCCCCAGGGAGTCCGCGAACCGCATTTGAAGAGAAGGTGGGCGAGGAAAGTGTCCCTGAGCGTGCGAGAGACTTCCCGCGGTCGAGAATTGGATGGGTGCGGCCGACGCTGAAGACGGACTTTCGGATAAGGAAGAGGAGGGTGCGGTTTCCCATAGTGAGAGAGAAATGGGAAGGGCATGAGAGATTGGTGTGGAGATGAAATTGGAATTCGTAGGGATCCAAAAGTAACCCTTCTTTCTAGGATCTCCCTTTGCGATCTCTCCATCTCCGCAGCCCAAGAATTATGCCCGACCCTTGTAACACTTTCCGAGGGATTTGCAGCGGATGGGTCTCGTGCGTCTTTTCAGACGTTAATTTTGAGATTTGCTCTTATTGAAAGTGGTTTCGTTTCGATTTACATAATATGTCAGCATGAATTTTGTTACGTTCGTTCTCAGAAATACCCAGTAGAGCATTTTATATAGGTTTTCAGATTATTCTCCACGCCGAAAATATGTTAAGCAGAACTAAACTCTGATTATTTCCATTTATTCCGAAACAACTACTTATATATTACTATTTCTTACAATCGATGCTTAAAAAGTGTTCTACTTCAAAAAACGAAGTGCCTTTAAGGTACTTTTCTTTAATTGATTAATAAATGGTTATACTTACGTTCACTGTGGACCAGATGAAAACTAATAATTTTTTTAAATTTACGGAACACTTGAAACAGAGATGTATATGATTTTCGAACCAATCGACAAATTTCCTCTTATGGACTTAACGCACTGCTCTGCACTCTAACCAGAACTCTATTTTACGATAATGCCACCAAATGCCATCAAATACCACATATTCTTGCTAAGCCAAATATAGGAAGGCATTCTATGCAGGAGTAAAGCTCTTTGAGATATATATTTGTGACTGAAATTGACTGAAATCTTTTTGTGTTCCATTTCCCAAGTTGGACAAGTTGATGGTGCTCAAAAGCAAATTTTGTACTTCATACAGTCATTACTCGTTTATTCTCCAAAGTTAGACTTGTTTTGGATAATAAAACTTTTCTTATCGAGAGTTTCAGTGCCGTGTTCCAGACAATATATTCCATTTACCAGAATGTTCAACAATTTAAATTATTTTATCAACCCATAACGGCAGATCTAACATTAAAAAATAAGACACCAAAATTACAAGTTTTGGCAATAAAGACCGCTGGCAGTTATCGGCATGCTCTTATCTAATACATGCTTATTAGCTTCACTTTTGCAACTACTTGACACCCGAATACTCTCGGTCTAGTAGGTTATGCGTTTGACTTCGGTGAAAGCGGTCTAGGGATCGATTCCCAGATAGGGCCTATGTGCAAAATTACCTCATCTGTCGAAGCATGTAACTACTTCGAGGGACGAAGGAATAGCAATATAGATATTAAGCAACAAAGGTATTATACGAAGAACTAAACTTAAGTACGGGGAACTTGCAAATTAGCACTGAGCAGAATCGAAAATCTCTTGGTATTATTTGCAAAAATAGGTCGAATAGTAATCGTGACTGTCGCCTCGAACATGATTCACTCACTACTAATTAAGGCACAACAAAATTTGGATAAAAATAAAATATAATCTCTGATTACGCAAGAAATGGCTGGATTAAACCCGAGCATCTGCGTGTTTGAGAGAGGAACGTTTCTTTTATTCCAACGACAGTGAAGGGAAGAAAAGGGGGACCGCTCCATCCGCTAATTACTTAACTTCCGATTCGTCCCGCTCCTCGAGCCCTCATCTCCCGGAAAAGAGGGTTTAACGGCTACGAAACGTGGCCCGAGATAGGCTCCGCTACGGTCGTTTTATTTGCAGAGTTTAGAATTAGCCAGAGAATACATTCTTTATACAAGGCAAACTCCGATATCGATGTGGCGAAAAGAGTAACTGTCTTAAGCTAGGGCTAGGTACAGTGTCTAAGCAGAGAAGGTTTGTTGCGAATGTTGAAGAGAGTAATTTTAAAACGTGAAATACGCAGATGAACTTTTGGTTGAAATAGACCAGAAAGGTAGGGTGGGTGCGTATCTTTGAAAAATATGAACTAATTCTAGGAAACCTCATCATTTAAGCTCAATCCTAAGTTTAGACGCATGAATAGATACATACGAGTATATGCATTTTTAATGGTGAAATTGTAAATCGGAAATTCTGATTTAACTCGGAAGTTGCTGGGATAATTGAACTATTTCATGCAAATTAATACATTAGTGTATAACTTAGAATACTAAGTCATTTCAGATCGGAATAAGTGAAGAGAAGCAAATTCAAGGAGGAGGAATGTAGTCTATACGTCATGTACGGAATATCCTATACTCGTATAGTTAGATTTTACCTTCCCTAAAATATTAATTTAAAAGTGGTCTTGGCGTAAAAATGTCTAAAAATAACTAATTAGTAAGTAAATGAAACAGCATCGACATTTCAAGTCATTAAGAAAGCAATTAAATCACTCTTATATGTAATTACGGCAGTATCACCGGAATTTTGTTTGTTTTATCCTCGCTTTCTATACCAGAAGATACATAGAATATCATCAAAATTGAATTACCATGGAAAGAGTAAGAGACTCGAGTTTCATATTATTCGTTTGGGAAGAGTAAATATTAAATACCTAAACGACTGAGATTTCTAAACACATAACTAAGTGAGTTATGCGTACCGATACAGACGGAATAGTTACAAATACGCCAGATTTTGTATTTCCACGGTAGTACAGAAGTTATTAGTAGCCATTTAATTTTTCTAACGTGAAGTTTTCATTTTGGGACTATCTGTTAAAGCCAAGGCTCGAAAAGTGAAGCTGTACGCTTTGGGTTAAATCCATCTGTTTTTAGGATAATCTGACAAGTTTTTACATCAAAATAAGAAACATTCATAAACTTTCGTACTTACAATGAAATCTACAACATTCTTCATCAAATACATCCCAATTACAGAAACGGGCGGAATGCATTCTAAATCGTAACCTCATAGTTAAAGAGTCTGCTAAGAAATATTTAAAATTCTGATACTGAATCTGCAGTTCGGCAATAGCGTAGTTCTCATATATCAATCTGAATCAGGCTGGTAATTATGATCTCAAAATTATTCTTTATGATCATTTTTCGATTAACTTCCGTGTGAAAATTACGCACACTCAGTCTTTTACATAAATGACCGTTATTACTTTCCGGAAATGTTTTCTAAATAAACACGAAATCATATCCTGGAAAGGCCGTAAAAATGTACCTACACTGCCTGTTGTAAATTTAATTACTGTGTAGACACTGCTCAACTTTATAATTTAAAGAGATTACATTCGAAGGCTTAACCGGCTAAGTCCACACGACGTTTTAAGGGAAGTAAAACCTGAATGTATTACCTAAAACGCAACTTCATGAGTAGACGACATGTTTCGTTCTGTATTTTTTTCGCAGTAGACTGATTATATATGTAAAATTGCAGCTCCTTGAAATATGCGAGAAATAACAGGTATGAATAACGAAAAAGATTTGGTTCAATTAAAACACAATCTTTATCTTTTCCATTTTAATCGAGAACAACAAATTTTACAGTTGTGCCTCACAATCGTATCTCCTATGAATGGGTTGTACGTTCCTCCTTAGGAAGATCTGAGGTACCCAGTAGTTGTTCTATGAAATACCTCGGTATGCTACTCGATTTCGCCCACAAGGTACTGGAGATATTTTATCGTTATTATCCTTTTTTTAAGTATGTGACCTATAAACTATACGGAGTGATTACCCTGAAAGGGTTTATCATCCTTAAGAGAAATTCGTGCAAGGTATCCCTCATCAGCGTAATTTAAAACTGATCCGCACTAACTAAATTTGCATTCAAAATATCTACTCATTTTCAATTAAAATAAATAACTAAATAAAAGTTTAGGCAGATAGAAAAAACATGTCGCATATTCTATCTTCCAAAAAATAAATTACGTTTTCCTATCGCAAGAATGATTTGGGAACTTATCTCAAAATAAGTTAACTCATTCTCGTTCGGAAATCTTTTACACCTATCCTCGTATAAGTTTCATTCAGCGGAAGTTTCCCGTTAGGAGGAACGTTCCCCTTCGCTTCACAGTTACTTTTACATCAACTTAGACCTAATGCAGGATTTTCGGCTAACGTTTTAGACATGAGAACGCATGCATTCGGTGTAAACGACGCCAAGCAAAGAGACGGGAGGGAAACTCACCAAGTAGCGCGGACGACACCAGCAGCAGCAGGCAGGCGCTCCGGAAGAACGCCGGAGTGAGTCCTTTCCTTCCGGGATCGGCGGACTCGGGCGCCGACGCGCTCAACTCCTCCTCTACGGGAATAGCACTCAAAACAGCTGGACACTCCATGTCGCTCCTGTTAAGGGCTTCCTACGCACTTGCACGCAAACGTAGTACATATTTTCCACCACCCCGGCCTCTTAACACCGCTTTCGGGGCACTTCCGACACCACCCCGAATCAGACAATAGAAGAGGGTTCGATCGAGTTTGGCTATGTACCAGATACACTCCTCTCGAAACCCTGTCAAAAGGATGTTCGACCGAAGCACTTGCGCTCTGAATGACAGACTCCTAGCCCGAACCGCACCGTCCGAAGGGCAGGGTGCTACTGAGCAAGGTCCCCGATTCGCTTGAACAAGCCGAGAGAATGAGAGTTTGTCGGAGTGGCCGCCGGGAGGTGCTGGCGTCGGTTAAAGGGGGGACCCTGATAAGCTCCTTAGCGTCGCAGCCGTATTTACCCTACAGGTGGCTCCGGAGAAGGCATGATGTTTCGGGGTTTTTATTTATTTTTTCCGGGTTCCTTTCTTTTTTACAGCTCCTAGAAAAATGAGCAAAACCTCGTGAAATATGCACGGTAAATGCGGTCGTTACTGAGGTACAACTTGGCCCTAAAATGAGGCGAGCAATTTTTTTCCGGTGAGCAGAAGGCAGCATCTCGTTTCGGGTTTTCTCTCCGGAGAGTAGCCGAGGAAAGGAAAGCGGCTTTTATTTGTTGCCTTTTTATCGCTTTCCGTAATTATGCCGTATCCTACGTACACATTTCCTTTTCCGTGAGGAATTGCGGCGTCCGCTGGCGAACATAGATAAAAGGTCGGAAGAAAAATGTCCATTACAATAATTGGAAAGCGCTTGCTTACTTGGTATTTTTTACAAGGATCATCTAACGATTTCGTTCAGTTTAAGGCAAATCATTTTCTTCGGTATTAACGTCTTCTTGAATCTGAGCGTGTACTATATTTACGAGGGTACGATAGAAAAATATCTTCCATTCCTTAGATATGGCACGGTTATTACTCTTCCCAAGACATATTACCGGTATTTTCTCAATTTTTGATACATCTGTTTATGGTCATTTCCGAGGTTCCCTGCAAGTAATTTTCTGGTTTGCTGCTACCTATGTCCTAATCCTAACCCATCACAAACACAAACTTATATGTCAAAGCCATACGTTGGACCCGGGTGTCGACACACTAGTAAATTATGGGAATTGTGCGAGGGAATTCGAAGGTAGATATACAAGAGAAGTGGTTCAATATAAACTTTTCCTCAAGATAAATTTGAATCCGCAATTATATTAGAAAAACTAGACGGTTTCTATGATAATATATTACTGAATGAAGAGGAACCTTAATATTTATCCGAAAGCAAGCCAGTCATGATAGTACATATTTTAGTGCACAATAATATATTTGATTCGCATAGACTTACTATCAGTCATATAAATGTTAAGACTTAAACTAAACTTAAAATTTGGCTAATCGTGAAATCGCTTGTACATATTAATTTTAATTCCTAAAATATAGGAAGAGATCTTAAAACCATTGTACCAAAGAAAATTCAATCAAATTATTCCCGTGAGTCACGCAAAAGGAATCCACGGACCTGATAACATCATTTTTATCATAGAAACCCTATCTGGAGTGACGTTTATCTTTGATGGAATCATTGAGTGTGGCAAGTGACAGGCATGCAAATTTGTGTGAGCAAAATACGCGGACTAAACACCTAAAAGCTTTCAATTGATTATCTTATGATGAATTCATTTTAATTAAATCGGTCCATATTAAAAAGCTCTGTGTAATTAATAAGCACTATATCTGGAGAAAGTAGCACTGCTCAAAGGATAAGGCATAGGAATTAATTTTCCATTTCCCGTATCCTTATACACAAAGGAAGTGAATTATTTTAAATCTTTCATTTCACAATGAAAGCCATAAGTTTCTCGTGATAGGACTAAACAGGACAATTTTCCCCAAAGGAGACGGACAAAGTGAAGGATTTCATACAGTCGTTTTTCCTTTACATATATTTGGGTTTTAATTTGTGCTGTGTCCTGAACGGATATAGTAATTTTAATGTTAAAAATCAACTAACAAACGAAGCACATAATCTCATCTTAACCTTAAAAATTATAAAAATCTATTAATCAGTTCTTCGACTACCTGCCTTTTCAACTTTTATTTAAAACTTAAATAACAATCCGTCGTACCTAAACACATATCAGGTGAGAATAGAGCAACAAAAGAAATCTATCTCTTACACGATTTTTGCACTGCAAATTGGCATGTCGTCACCAATATTTTTTTACTCTTAAAGGCATCCATTCATTCGAATAACAGATTCACTAACACACCTATCTTTTGTCGAAATAGGTTCTTGTTGGGCTTGTTGTCCAAGTTATTAAGCTATGAAAAACACCGGCATATCATTACTGAGATAATTAAACGCGTTTTGTGTTAAAAGGTTTGCTATTTTACAATAAGATACGTCCTATAAGGTGTTAAAAATGTTTTAAATTCCAGTCAATATATAGTGTTGAGAAATCACAAGAAAACGATAAGGGTATCCCACGAAATTAGTAACAAATAATCTTTTAAAAGAATAAAATTTACCTCGTTCTGTTATCCGCATTTCCCATTGAAAGAATTCACTGCTTTAATATCACAACACAATATTTTCGTTGAAATGTTCTGAAAACTTATAATCAGAAAGCAATGAAATATAGCTGCGATCAAATTGATTAATTTCACACCAAGAGAAGGGAATATTGCCTTCAAATCCCTAGGAATACTACTTTATTTATTTTTAATATTTGAATCTAAAGAGTTTAAGCTTGATAATAGTAATTAAGGATTAATTACAATTATACATCTATTTTGAGTAACATTTAATTTACTGAAGCTAATGATATCCTTGCGATTAAGTCTTAGAAACAAATTACAATTAGTTAGTACGCCATCAATCACTGTATGACTGAATATATATACCCCGTAATAATATTCAGTTGAACGATCTGACGCGGAAGTAAAATAAAAAGCAGCATTTCACCTTCATAATTAATGCACGACATTTATTCCCTAAAAATGCATGCGCTAATAACGATCCTTTCTTTCTTGTGGGAGAGGTGGGAAATGACCTGGAGTGTTCCGAGGAATGGCCCCTATCGATTTTAGACCTCTAATATCATAACGGATTTGAATAGCCAATTAATTTAATCCCGCAATCAAAGGTCTTACTTCCCTTAACAATGACCCGCTCGTCTCGACCGCTGTCCCCCGTTCGTTGCTTCTCACCTCCATTTCACTGTCACAGCCGCCCGAATCGATGACCTACGGTTGGGTCAACGGACTCTTCCCTCATAAACCTCCAAAACTACTTTTAACCTATTTTCCTCCTAGCCTCGGTGTGCTTCTCCAAAGTAAGCATCCAAGAAGAAGTTTCTCGCCAAATGATACTTAGGGATCTACTCCTGCGTAGGAATGCCAATCACATAAAGCCTCTCTCCTCCTTTAAAAAACTGTGATTCACAATCCCCTGAAATATAATTGCCTACATCTAACTTACCATTCATTAAAAAACAGCTAATTAGTGTTTAAAAGGGCCTTAATAAAATGCAGTGTTGAATTCACAAATAGTATATGATGTGTCATAAAAATATCAATAGAAAGAACTTCTTTTGGTTTTCAAGTGATACAAGAATTTCTAAGGATCAAACGTGGACTTTATTACACATATTCCAGTGACAATTCGTAAAATAAAGTGTAATTTCACTTTTTTAAATCTATTGTTATAGGATAAAGGAAAGGAAGGTAACTTAGTAGGTTGTAAAACCTACGAAAATCCCAAAGGAATAACAAGTGTGAAAAATAGCGACACGACTGGGACTCGAACCCAGGTCTCCCACTTTCCGGGCAGGTATTCTAACCACTGAAGCGGCACGGTAGTTGTGATTTCCTGGGGGGAAATAACCTCATAACACCGCTTTGTGAGCCGGCTGCCTCAGTGAGGACCTCAGACGGCAGGTTGTGACACTATGTGGAGACTGCCAGTCTTGCTCACAAAGCATTCCCTTAACAGTGTGAGAGAGACGCGGCACGGTAGTTCAATTCGAGTCCCAGTCGTGTCGCTATTTTTCACACTTGTTATTCCTATTGTTATAGCTTTTAACAAATGTAAGATAAATGTTATTACGTGTGTTGTAAGTGAAAGTTTAAGTATTATTTTTATGTTTTTAAGGCTTTACGACAAATCTTAAGACCTTGGGTACAATTACGAAGATAAAATATATTATATGGGATACACCTATTTAACTATTAAAATTACAAAGGTAACGGCTATTCATTCATTTATTAACTAAAATCTCTGATATTGAGGCTTATGAAACTAAAAGTAAACATAATAGAGAAACGAAATTCCCTCGTTTTGGACAATTAGAAAATGGATATTAAGTTTCGACAAGATGATTACATCGAATTTTCAACATACTGCTCTCATTATTGTAGATTAAATATCACAGCTATATGAAAACAATAAAATACTCCAATAATCTGAACCGTACGTAAACATATTTATTACAGTATATGATACTGCAGGCTAGAGTTTTAGCAAACAAATCATTTGATTTTTAAAGGTACACTTTTTTATCTTTATCCAATAATTCTGGTTACAGAGGATATTTAGGTCATGTGAGAATAAAATTATGCATTTTCTTTGTGTATATCCACTATCACGATTTTTGTAGTATGCCAATTGATGGTCACTAACGAAATCATTAAACGCTGAATGTTTGAATGATAAATACTATTTTACCATCTTGTTTGAGTTAAAGAGAGAGAAGGATATTTTATTTTCGCTTCGGATTAAATTTCATTCCAACTCCATTTAGAATAGATATTTCAAGTTGGACTATTAAAGACTCGGAGAAAAAAAATCACCCCAATGTAATTACCGTGCAATGCAGAGAGAACCGCAATCCAGTTATTAAAACTTTTAATCGTCTCGTTGGAACTTACAGATTCCCAAAATATGAAAAAAATTGAAAACTTACTAATTGGTCGATTTCTTTTAATTCTAAAGATGGTACCCCCGAATAATAAGATGCAATATATTATTTCTATATCCCCTCATTCAATTTATCCTCATTGGATTCTAACCTTAACGGGTTACTATACCGCGCTATGCCAAGGATATTTCATTGATAGAAGAAAAGGATCCACGTAGAAAATGAAGGAAGTTGTATCGCTCACTTTGTCGGTACTGTTCATGGCTGTGACTGAAGGGGAATAAATAACGCTGGATATTTGCAGTGAATTTGATCATTCATAATTGAACGCTTGGGAAGGAGTTACTAGTAGGGCCTTTTTGCTTCTTTTAGTTGATTTATTTGCTTCTGAAAGCTTTAATTATATATCAAAAGAAATGGCGGACCACCCCACTCATCATTTATCCTAGCATGCCTCATTATACCTCTTACTAAGCTTTTGGCAGCTATTGGCTGAGAATACTACCAGCATTTCGGCGACGGCTCTCCTTAAAAGGGTAAAATCTTCATATTTAATGATATTCAGTGTGCTCTCGATTATCCGCGCAAATGATGGGCTGTTTTGCACAAAAGATCAAAGGTAGGAAGTATGGATGCTACAAAATTTCATTTTTATTTCTTACAACGTTTATTATTTACGTAAATATATTTTTTTCATTATTTGTGTCCGTTATTCCCGATTGTTTCAGGTTGTCATTGAGGCATTTTCTCTTTCTTTACTAAATCGGGGATTTCTTCCTCGGCGATAATGTCATAGCAGTCGTCTTCCCACTGCTCCATAGAAAAATTCTTAGTAAATCCTGCTTGTATTAAAACGGGAAAATACTTGTTTGATGTGAAAAGAAAGAACACTTCGCAAATTCCACAGGAGATCTGCCGTGGATATTACGAAGTGGTCTATCTTTTACAATATGAGTTAAAATCTTCGAAGTTACGACTGACCATATTAAATTTACTCGTATGATTTTTGTGTTTTATTTTTTTTTTTAAGGTTGCGGAAAGTATCGATGAAGAGGAAAAATTTCGCACGAATAATTGGCAAATGGATAACCAGGAAGTCACGGTACTTAGAATACTCGATATTTTATGAGTCAGGGCACACTGAGGGCACATTGAGGAACTTTATTTGTCAGGGCACATTGAGGAACTTTGCCACTATAAAAGTCACACTTCCAAATCAAAACGCATAATTACAGCGGAATAAATCAAATTAATTATGAATGATGTATAGTTATCCCTTTGATTACAGTATATGTCCGATAAAAGTAGAAGTAAATTTGCCCTCGGATCTAACGTTACTCTCGTACATAATTACTCTGTTCAAGTATTCAGACTATTATTACTATTCAGACTATTCAGACTTTAACTTGACAAAGGAAATAGGATATGTTGATTTTTTTAAATCTACGTCGTAAATAAGGATTTCTTAAGTAAACTTCTATAAAAATATTTGTTATAATTTAAAAAAGCTAATTTTTAAATATACGATTCCATATATCCCATGTAAAAAAATCATAGAGATAATGTATGAATCAATGTATCAGGAGCTTATTTTGTTTATTAAAAAGTAGCCATTAAGAAAAAACTAAGAATATACTGTACATAAAAGATTATTAACTAACCATTCTCGCTTAAAATATATTTCCACGATTTTCTTATTTGTAATATACAAGGGCTGAGTGGCACAATAAATGATTCCCATTACAAGACATAAAGAAGTGGATCCTTCGTATAGTATGGGATCAGACGCAAGACCCTGAATAATGGTTAGCAGTTTAAAGAAGCATTAGAGGAAATGCACCGGGAAGGGCTGTTTTTACCGTGAATTACTGGCGTAATTGTTTGAGCAGAATTCTGATAGCTTAAATTGGACCAGTCCTTGTTTGCACGGCTAAATAGACTGCGTTTGTGATTACAGAGATAATGCATCTTTCCCGAGCCAATGAATTAAACCTCACATTCGAGAAAGAATGAAGAAATGCCACGAGTTTCGAATGGAACTCTCCATTCAATTTTAGTTTACATTTGACGTTTAACATTTTCCTCAAATTGAAAATGCAACGTCCAGGCCAAGTGTACAGTTCATTCCGCATCCGTTAATTCTGGTGTGAAGGTTTTATGTGAAGGGTTAGCGGATTATTATGAGATTACAGCTATCCATCGCATTCTCCTTCTCCATTGCCGCTTCAAAGATTTCAATTACGTAATACCCAAACCAAAGAGAATGTCATTCAGCTTGAAGGTTTGCCTATTAAACTATGAAATTCGTATTTTCCTAAATGGGGTAAGTTCCTTCGCTCGCACGCACATGATAGCGAATAGAAATGGCCATTCGAATTTGCGAGATAAAATGAATTATGAACGTTTTCTCATTTTGAGCTGGACTTTTTCTATGATTGATGTTTCCTTTTCTAAGAAAAGTCATCATAACTGAACTGCAGTTTAATCACCTTTGAAATAATTTACCTTCACAATGAGGAGCTCCTAAATTCCTCATCTCAATATAAAGCTTACATAAAACCCTAAATTTGTAGCAAAATTGAATATTTTAAATAAATATTACATTTTTGTAGGTCTGCAAGAGTATTATTTTTTATCAAGGTAAACGTACATCAATTTCCAAATAATTAATTTGTGATAAATAGACAGGAAATAATTTGCTAGTAATGTAACCGTTAACTCTTCAGAAAATATCACGATGTTACTCCACTGTTTTTTTTTTCTCTAAACTCGAAGGATTAAATCTTATATAAAAATAATTAAAATTTGAATTAATAAATTTGAATATGCTTCATCAGATCGCAATTTTAAGAGTATATTTTTAAAGTTTAATACAAGCATTAGCATCAATTAAACTGAAATATAGAAGCATTCTATTTAATAGATCCGGTAAATTTTAATGGACCCACTTTGAGCACATGACGTTTAGCTTTGGAACATATCTTTGTGCAGAGTAACAAGTACCTATCATGTTTCATTAAATATTTTCGAACACTAATGATATAAAATATAAAAATGTGTTCGTAGCTTTCTCCTGGCCTCCTTCCTCCTGTAATTAAATTCTATTACCCTCTTCTTGATAGAAATGTTAAGAGATTTGCACGGCCTAATAAAAACTAAACTAATTAACCAAAGTTACTTTATCTTACATGATGTTTAATTTGTGAGGGTCTGGGGAGAAACCGATGTAACATATGGTTAAAGAAGATGCTCATTTTTACAGAGATGCAAGTAATCATGCCCCGTCAACCATTGTTTAGAGTGGATATCCTAATGGCATATTTTTTTTTTAACGGTCTCAGTAATGAAGGCAATGAAGGCAATGAAAGCACCCGGTGTTCACTGAGACCGTCCCTCAGTATTAAAGGAGCGGATAATTCAATGCATTGTCCTGTTCATCAGACAATGTTTCTCATAACTTTCAATACTACGAATTAAGGCTAGTGAACTGCAGAAAACTCCCATTTTCTGCGAACGTATACTGAATAATACATACTAAATAGGCAGGTATCCATTGCGGTTCAATTTTGGATGAAATTATTCCATACTTTCCATGAAATATTGTATATGCATGCAATATGTACTTAAGTCAAAAATAGTTGTCTATGCTATCTCGCTAGCTTCATTGGCGATATCCTCTTTTCGCTTTCCAATTTTAAAGCTAAATCTTCTTTCATGTCATAGAACACCGAAACAGGTCCAGCAGCAAAAGAACGAGGGAAGTAAGTTCAGGAGTATGGGTTCTTTGAAAACCATTTATAAATGTTCCGACTTGAATACATATTCGTCAAACTTAAGAGGGTACTTTCCAATGATTTTTTTCATATCGAAAGCCTTCCTTTATATCTTACTCTCCGCTCTCGAGCAAGAAAGCGGGATGACTCTTATAGAGCCCAGTCACGTTTCTCTTTTTCTCTCTTTTAAAAGCTCTTATATCATCTTCAATCCAACTCAAGGACATCAGCACCCTACCAGCTCTTTCCTCTTCTCGGAGCTTTCGGTACTGGACAAGTCGTGCAGTAGTGTACTTAAAGGTATAAAGGATTAAAATATTTGTCACAAATTTCACAAATACATGCGATTCGTATATAAATGCTCTTAAACGATGTAATTCGTATGTTTCTAACTCTTCATCAGCGATTTCAGAACTTTTCAGGCTTTAAATACCAATGCGAAATTTTGGGGGAGTGGGACTTCCGGATGCTTCCGTTGCTCGTCTACGCCTAAATAATAACAATTCTTCATTGGTATTGATAAACATTTGTAGCGCATGAGAGTATCTGTGAATTGTGTATCACTTTTTCAAGACTGACTACTTTTTTTTCTCCGTAAATTATATCGAGGTATTCATCATCCCTTAAAAAATCAGAATTTAGCTGATATAATAAATAAATAAATCATCATCATCATCAGCCATTTTCAATCCGACGTCGGATGTAGGCCTCCACAAGTGCTTTCCAATTCTCTATATTCTGAGCCACTCGTTGCCATGTTTGTCCATTGTCCATCGGTCTTCTTCTTGATCTCTTTACATCTCTTGGTATCCAGTTCAGAACTACTGATGTCCATCGGTTGTCCTTTCTTCTCGCAACATGGCCTGCCCATATCCATTTCAGTGATCTTACCTTATCTATCAGATAGATAGATGGATATATAATGACCTCAAATAACGTAAGATATTAATTTCATTATCCTCTCTTTTAAATGATATGTAGGAATACTTCAGCATGATCTACTTTCATTATATTTATTGCAGTATTCTATGGACATTATGAAGGGATATCCGCAGTATTCATTCAGTTGCAGGCCATTTGGAATAAATTCAAATTCATTTTAATTCACCAAATAAGGTGAACGTTTTCTATAATAAACACAGAATTATCACTACTTGTAGTTTCTTTAAGAATGAATAATCCAAATGGACCAAATACACTTCTGTATCGAAAAACCTTAGAAAAATTAGCGAATATTTATAAACGTAGAAAAAGTAAAATCTTAAAAAAAAATATTCGGGTTGTTCAACAAAAAGGTTCGTATAGTTCACCTTGGAAACTTCCAAAGTTTTTAAAGGCCATGGATTCCATAAATATGTCATTAGAACGGTCAACAGCCATAACAAGAAATCAATGCGATTATTGAATGATAGTAATTAAACATTCCGATATTTCATAAAGCTGGAAAATTTGGATAGTGAATTGGAGTTAGAACTGTTAATAAGCCTTTCCGTAACTCTAATTTTTGCAGTTTGCAAACATTTAATACAAAATCATTAACATGGTAGGTACCTGTTTAATGGAATTAGTAAAATGTTCATGATAAAAAATTCAAATTCTATTTAATATTCAACTTTGAGGAAACTAAATGTGAGGAGTGAATCGCCATATTTATCAAGTACCCATACCAACACATATTATGTCTCTTTAATGGTGTCCGGGATCCCACATACAAAGACCGGAAAATAAGCGCGTCGTGTCCAAACCGGGCCCTTAAGAAGTAGAGGTCAACTGTAACAACATAAAACCATCATAAAGAGTATGATAATAACTCCTAAATAAGCTTGAGAAATGAGGTCTGCATGTTTAAGCGAATGAAAAATGCGATTGCGACCTCTGAACATTCATCACCGCCGGAAATAATTTTAAGATGATTATCTTTCGGGGAAATCGCTGCATCTCAAGGAACTTTTCAAATTAAAATTCAAATCGTGGGTAATTTATGATTTTACTGTAAGTAATTATGAACAAAATGACGATTCTAATGACTGGTAATATTGGAAATGAAAGACTGGAGCATTGAGTATGTATAATACTGCTTTAACACATTAAAAATCCAATCAAATCCAAGATTAAGCAAGATATTTCATCGCATTAATAAATTATTGATTGTTGCTTGGAATCCTTAAGTTCTAGTCCCTTATTACCTAAAACGGTCTCGAAATCGAAGCGGTTAAGGCACCAGCCTTACACGCATCTCATTGTGGTTTCAATCACCAATTACGGCGATTTACGTACCTGCCGTATTTTTCGGGGAAACCACACGTCAACTCAGCCTGTGAAAATGAGTACTGGAGGTAAAACTCTGGATAATAATAGGCAAAGCGCAGTACCGACCACACCACCTTCATTTCATAGCGTTTGGCTCAATGATCAGTAGATCGAGGCGTTGCTACACTTTGAAAGGTGCACCAATATTATTATCTTTACGAAGATACTTCAATTTGGCCCACTTGGATCTTGGATTTGATTCGATTTTAGTTAGGTTGCGCTGAATTCTTTAGAATACTATAAAATTCAATAATTTAAAAAAGTTAGATGGTATGGATTGGGAGGATTGAAAATATGTTAATATGAAAATCGATTATTAATCCTCTCTTTCTGTAAAAAAATCGGAAATTTGTCAAAAAACAAACATGAAATGGATGAAACTTCCGTTCTGAACGTGACTGTTTCATAATTTACCTGCGTAAGTTAAAGTTAAAATTTAACTGAAATGTATCTATAGTGACTTGTGTTATTCTTTATCCTCACAATAATAGTGCACCTCTACCTCGAATTCTACGGATGCAACGTCCACGAGTTCCGATGGATATATTTGAACATGAAATTTAAAGCCTAATAAATTTATTCATGTCAAATTTTGTTGCTGGGAGACTTAAAACGACATTCTTTCAGACAGATTGATATAGAAACGATTCTTGATCTTCGGGTAAAGTTTCTTATAAATTGCCCTGAACTATGCCGGTGCGAGAAACAAAGTCGTTTGATCTTATTGTTGCTATACGTCTAATCACCCGATAGCAAGTTTTGAGGAATTGGGTGATTAGTATATAATTCATAAGCATAGCAATGTAATCGGATATAATTGTATACAAGGCCATAAACGATTAGTTTATCTGGATTTTTATACGTTGGGAAATGTACAGTCCTACTGTATTTAAAATAGGGGCATTTATAAAGACATATATGGCAGCGTAGTAAAATATAGGAATATATATATATATATA